>JANHGN010006269.1:14219-35798 GCA_024605025.1 Megaceryle maxima | reverse complement strand
GGCGATGGCTGCTCTTCCACGGCCGCCGAGGTGCGGCAGCCAGAGCAGCGGCAGCCGTGTCCCGGCTACCGAGTACCCGGGAACGCCCTTTCTGAGGGGGAGTGGGAGGGCGGAAGCGGAGGGGACCGTGCAGGTGGCGGCCGCCGCCGCGCTGCCTCCGAGCGGAGCCCTATGGGGTGGGCAGAAACCCCGTCGGGGAGGTGTTTCTTACAGCTTTATCCTCTCGGAGGAAGAAGCTGTTTATTTCTCGGGAAATCCCACCCTGGCCCGCGAAGGGGGATAGATTATCTGCACAGTGACAACGTTTTAAAAGCCAGGGAGAGAAGGCCAAACGCCCCGGCCGCTCCGCTCGGGGTTTCCCGGGTGAGGAGACCCGGCTCGGCCCGCAGCCCCTCGGAAGGGACTGAGTGTGAAGCCGGCGGCTCTGACCGCTGTGGTAGGCGGGCAAGGGGAGGGGAGAGAGGGAGGGACGGGTGCCCAGTGCCTACAGGGGACGCCGTCAGAGGTCCCCTGCCACAGGCGGGCTGTGGGGCAGCCGACCGCCCGAGGGGCACGTTGCCAGCCGAGGCAGCAGGTAGGGCGCTGGGCACCGGCCTCCCGGCACGTCCCGCCCCGCCCCTGCACCTCCCCCGCCGCTTTTCTCCACAGCCTGAGCAAAATTTGGGGGCTTCTTTTCCCCCTCACCCCCCAACCCCAGTTAAATGAGCTATGCGCCAACACTGTCTGGACTCTTCGGAACGAGTTAAGCTTTTGCTACTTAAAATAGCCTTGCTCCCGCAAAGCGTAAGTAGAGCGACCCTGGGCTGTGCCGCTCGGCAGACGGCTTCAGGGCACGGTCCGTAGCCCGGGGAGGGGTTCGGCCGGAGGGGACGTGGCCGTGGGCAGACTTGGAGCCGGAGCCTGCGCTGGGGGCGGGAGGCAGGAACCTGCTTGGGGCCTCTCTGCCCGTTTGCCGTGCCCCCCGGCCCTGGGCTGGGCGCCAGGGAAGGGCAGGGCGAGGCCGAGCTGTGCTCAGCGTGCTGAGCAGGAATAGTAGAAAGGGCTTTAAATACCTCCCTGAGGGACCTTGTTGTGAGTGTCCGCTGTTCCTGCCCTGCCGAGGCAATCGTCTGCAGGCAGCGGTACTCGCAGATGGGACTGGTAACAGCCTGGTGTGGCAGTGAAATGTGTCCAAACCTCACAAAATACCTCAGAAAATGCAGTGGAGGGGGAAGCACCAAATATAATTTGTATCCAGGATTGTCGTGGCCATTACCCACCAATGTGCACGAGTAGGGGCATGGATTTTCTTCCTTAAGGGTTACCAATGACGTTTGAATAGTGATGTGCCAAGCCAGTTTTACACTCAGAGTTAAATCCTAAATATAAAGCAGAGCCAGAATGGCGTTCACCCGTGTACGTGGTGCCACACAGAATGATGGAGTTCACAAGTTTAACCCAAGATGCTTCTTGGTTTTCTTGAGTCTTGCATGAGTTCTGAGTTACTTGGCAAACTTTTTCTTCTGATAGTAGGGAAAATGGCTTGGGGGCGTCCCTGAATTGACCAGGCTTTTACCTCACTCTGGTCACATCTTTGGTCTGAGAGTTACCAAAACCATAACAGTTACTCATTTGTTCCCTTAGGACTCAAGAGATGCAAAGTATTTGAGATTAATAGACATTCTTTTGGAGGTTTTTATAGCTTGATTAAGCAAAACTTTGCCAATATTTTTTTTTTTTCCCCTCCAGTAGGCAAAAAAAAATTATCAGAAAAGTATTTGGGTTCATCACAGACTCACCGAAGAACTCACATAAGCCTAGGTTGCTTTCAGAAATCCTACGTGTGTGTTAGGTCTTTAAGAAACTGGCATAGATATGATGAAAGAATGGAACTGAGTAGCCAGAGCTACTAGGGTTTCCCTTTAGGGGAAATTTAAAGGGAAAAGATAAAATCCTACTGGAACTTTTTAGAATTAAACTAGAAAAATATTCAAATGGTTTCCATAAGACAAAAATGTACTTTAAGAAGTTTGAACAGGGTGTATAGCGGAGTCTCCCTTGCCTGAAGTCTCATAAGACTGATACTTGTCTGTTGGGGTATCTGCTTGTCTGCAGTGAAAAAGGCTCTTGAGTCTTTGGATGCCAGAAAGGCTCGTATTTCCTTTGTATATCTGGGGCGGGGGGCGGGACACTCCTTACTGTGCAGTTTTTAGATCCATGTGGCTGATTGTACGTGGGCACCTGACAGATCTGTCTCATTCATGCATCACTCACTCGGGATGTGGGGACTGTTGCCCTCATGTTCAGCGGCTCTGCCATAGTCCCCTGGTAGCTCCACACCCTTCACACCTTTCAGAGTTTTATTGGTAAGTCACTGTCTTTTAATTTCAATTTAGAGCTCTAAGATGGCATTCAAGTATTCTGGGGGACAAAGGGTGTTACTTTTTTTTTTCTTTTTCTTTTTTTCTTTTTTTTTTTTTTTTTTCTGTATTTCTCCTGCAAGTAGCGAATCAGAGCAAGGGTTTGTTACACCAGGGAACAGAGGAGTTTAAGAGGTGGGGATGTAGTGCTTCTCCCGGGCTCAGCCTGCACTCCTTGCACTTTTCCTTTTACTCAGGCCAAACTTCCACTCAGAGGTCAAGTGAAGTCAAGAAGTGAAGAGAAGTTTTGCCTGGGATTTAAGGAGAAGGCTCCATAGCAGTAAAGTAAGTTTAAGGTAATAACAAGATCAGCTAAGGGATTAATTTTTAATCAAGTGTTTAAAATACAATTAAAGTGATAAAAGATGCATCTGAAAGTGTGACACTGAGCAAGAAAGGTATTTTTCAAGTTTTCATTTAAACAAGTTTATGAAGTGAGTTATGAAACACCCACCATTGTGTTTCATATACATATTTGTACATGACCCAATACCATTAGATTTCACTGAAAATTATAGTAGCTCATACTGTCTCTGTGTATCCACCAGTTTGTCTGGAATGACATGGTTACTCTGCTGACTTTGTGCAGGGTGTCCACTTTTATCAGATTTAAATTAGAGTTAAAAACCTGGTAATAGTGGAGACACCTTATTGTTGACTGTGAAATCAAAGGAAATTTTGCCACTTGTTTTCTCTTTTAACAGCATTTTGTTCTCATACCAGTTCATGAAATCTAGATAATTTTGAAGTTAAAAACCGAAATCCCAAGATTTTAGTCTGTCACAAGAAATGAAGGAAAATGTGAAGTGAATATAAGAAATCATATTCAGACAAGGACAGCCATTAGCATAATTGCTAAGGAACATTTTGTAGATATATCAGTATAATAAAATCATAAATACACCAGGTGTAATAGTCTAGCAATGTATGTAACACAGCTGTGTAGCTATTTTATGTGTATATATCTGTGCATATGTGTATATAAATACACAAACATATACATGTATGAGTTAAATTATAAATAATTAAAATATTGTATTCCACACGCTTGGTACATAGTGATGAACCTCTTCAGTGAAGTCATGAGAAACAGAAATAATAACTGGCAAGTTAGTGATGAAACATTATTTCTCTTCTGTAGAGGGATATATATGGCATCACCACTTTTAAATTTTATTCTCTCTTGCTCATTCTCTTTGTCACACCCCACCCCCCACCCCCCATCCACAAAGTGTATTAGTACATGTACCGAACCTGGTAATTAATAGCACAATATTGATTCTTTGACAGAATGCCATGACAATGTTTATGAACTGCCCATTTTTCAATATTTGTCTCAGGGGAATGATTTTGTAAGTGACACAAACAATATATGACTCACAGTTCTTATTAAATGATCCCAAAGTTTGTGAAGTCCTTGCTTTTCATACCATTAAATTAAATTGATTTCTGAGAGCAATCTCTGTCATTCCCTAGTGGGTATTTCTGCATGAATGTCATGAAATGCAGATAAAGATTTTTCATTTCTTAATCTGCATTTTTTCCAAGCACAGAAATAAAGAATGTCTCCCTTCACAATCCATATATGATTAGGATCTAACAGTTGCCTATCTCTCTATTTCAGCAGCGCAAAAAGTAGTACTGTACAGCTGAAGTTTATGTAATACTACCAAAGCAAGCTTGGAATTGTTCTCAGCTAAAATACTGAGACATGGCTGTTTAGGTATTTTATTGTTGAACTTAATGGTGACAGCTCAAAAATTCTGTGAGCTCTGTGAGCCCTCTGGTTTTGTTTGCTGTCATTTAATCATTGTTTGTATTAAGGCACCTCTTTAAAATTGCTAATGTGAATTTTGGATGAGTTACATTGGCTTTAAGAATTACTCACTGGAGAATGTATTGACATTGAAGAAAGACACAGCATCTGGATTTCTGAGAAACCTGCAGCCAATGGAGAGCTGTATCATTGCATTGCCCTCAGAAATTACATCCTTCCCGTATTTATGTACTATGTGTAATAATTGCAGTGAAGGCAATGACTGCTGCAGTTCATGCTAAGATGAACACTGAGGTTTTCACCTCTGTGTGGTTAAGATGCTGTGAAGTATCTGCTCGCCGTTTAAACATTTTTTTTCTTTGTGTACAGGATGAATTTGCATGCTTTGATACACAGAAATAAATCTTTTAATTAATGTAAGCATTAGAATAGCTTGTTTAAGTGTATCCTTTGAGGAATGCATCGTGTCACATCTTTGGTGAATTATCTCAGCTTGAGCATTGTTAACCTGTAGTAAAAAGAAAAAAACATCTTCAGTAGTATTAGTGAATGGAGAATGATTGTTAATAAATTAGATGGTATTATTTGTCATGTTTCCTTTACTTCTTGCAAATTGTTATTTTTCTTCTTCCGCTAATCACTAGATAATTCTTCAGAAATTCTACTTTCATTGTAGTCAACATTGCCTATTGATCTCAGCAAGAGATAACTGCACTGTGCTGACAGGAAAAAAAAAAAAAAAAGATTAATACCTCTGTTCACCTTACAGTGCAGGGGTTATATTTTTTTCATGAGGAAAGATCAACTTTATTTTGGGGAACAATAGAAGGTAATATTTGTCTTTATGAAAAACAGTGTGTGGCCTCTGTGCTGTTGGACACAAGTATTAGTAATGAACAAACAGTAACTTTGACTACTTATTATCTGAGCTGTTTTATTTTGCATGATCTGGGTAGAAAACAGAGAGTGAGGCAGAGAGATCTGAACCAAGAGGCAGAGAATAATGCAAAGGATAGCAGAGAAATTAAATACTGAACTTAGAGTTACGCTAAACTTCTTTAATCCATCACATATCACGTTCATTTTGCCCTTCCTACATTTTCCTACTCAAAGAGAACGTTCCCAAACAACACTTTAGTTCTGTTCAAACGTTGAGCTAAACTGAGTAGATCTTTAAATGGTTTTGAGTGAGATAGACACAAAATTAATTCATTATTACCTGAAAATGTAATACTTCTCAAGATTAAAATTACTTCGCCTCATAAAATTAAGATTGAGGGTGAAATTTTAAAATCATTTAAACATATTAAATTAGGGTTATAAAAGTAAAATATTCTAACAATTTATTCAGTCTTGGGCTACTAATTTAAGATGGTAAAAAAAAAAAAGTACACTTCCAGAAAAATCTGAATATATTTTAAAAAAATTATTTAAAATTGTTTTAGAACCAGGGAAATGAATATGTAAAATCGTATTTCGTTGTTAATATCATCATTTGCAGCTTATCATGCTATGCTGGAAAAAGAATTTAATTATATTAAAGGGAATGTGTTTTGCTAGAATATCTAAGATTTGCTGGTTTTTTGGGTTTGGTTTTGGTTTTTTTAGGGGGAGTTTTGGTTGAATTAAGTTTGTGGAGATAAAATGTGAATTAGTATTTCAGAATTTATGAAAATGCAAAATACTAATATTGCTTTTTGTGTGAAAATATGCTGTTCTGCAGTTACAGCTATTTCATTGCCTCATAGTAAAATCAAGTTATAAAAAAAGTAACCTAAATAACTTTTATTTCTTTAATTACCTTAACTAAAAATCTGAAAGAGGATCGGTACAGACTTTGGAAAAGCTTCCTCTGGAAAAACATTGACATAGTGGTTGGAAATCACAGTAGATACAATACTGAGAAAGGTAGATTTTCTCAGTGGAAAATTCCTACCTGTAGTGATGAATGCCTTTTCTTCTTGGGACATGGAAAAAACACACAGATATTTGGACAAGAAGTATAAATATAAAAATAAAAAGACTGAAGTCTAATTCAGTTATATTTATAAAAGTTTCCAATATTTTTAAAAAGAGGGTAATCAGTCTTTTCTGCTAGTGTGTGGCTGTGTTTTGGTTTTTTTCCTGCAAATTGATATATCTGAATTATATTTATGATTTAAGTATTTCTGGCGGTATTGAGGTTAGCTGAAAGTAAAGTTTTGTATTTTGTTTTCAACTGAAGGTTGATGTATAAAATATAGAAGTGTATTCATTAGGAGAATGAATTACACTTCTTGCATATATTCCAATATTCTTACATATATTTCAGTGTTCTTACATATATTTCAATATTCTTACACGTATTCCAAATAGGAAAAGGCCAAGGATAAGAGAAATGATACCAACAGATAATAGCTTGTTTCTTAATTGAATGCAACTTGTGAGGAATCTTACCTTAAAAAATTAAATCTTGTACTTTCAAGTTTTTCCAAATCAGAAGTTGTGTTACCTCCTAGAATTTGTACATGGGAAGCCATGGTGGAAACTACTGAGAGTATATACCAGTTGTTTGTCACAGAAGTAAGGTTATAGGATGTAATTTCATTTTTCCAAGAAAACCTCTGTGCACTCTTGCTGAAGTGGCCTTGAGGTTTGTTTGCTTGTTTGTTGGTTGGTTGGTTGTGGGGTTTTTAATTTGTTTTTGTTTTGTTTTTAAAGTAATGTTGTAGTACATGTGGTTCAGTTATAGCAACTGTCAGGACAGAAACCTTTACATCATTCCTCTCAGAAGTTCTCATTCTTCCCGATATTTCAAGTTATTAAAATAATTCTCTCTTTCTAGAAATAAACAAACTCAGACATGACTAGGCTTTGAGAACATGCTTGGTGGCGGTGTACACGTTCCATGATTAAACTGTAAATTCCATAGGTTTTGAGTAATTATTTTTCTGTGTTTGTACTGTATGAAAATAGCAGAGACCTGGGACATTACTAATCTGAAGGCTTGAGTAACTAAGTCCTGATAACAATCAAATGATTAGAGTTATGCAAACTTTGTATCATACTCTGATACAAGGGCAGTCACATTAATAGTAGGAATATTCTGTTTAATTGAACCAATCTGTTAAAACCAGGCAAGGACAGTTAGAGGCATCTCAGGTGGAGGAAACTGAGAAATCAGGGGTTTAAAATATTTAAATATTGTAGAAATTCTAGTTCTGAATCTTTCTCGCCTGTTGTGTATAGACACTTAAACCTGCATGGGCGAGTTGAAAGTACCAAACATCCCACTTCTGTGCTCACCAAGCCCCACAGCTACATGGTCACAGGGTTACGGATTTCTCAACATAAGTGTGAAACATTCTGCAAGAGGAAGTGCGCTTAAGAAATGTTATTTGTCGAGGATCAATCTGTTCTGCCCTAGCACTGTGTCATTATAAGACTTTTTTAACATTGCTCTAATGTTCTTATTGTAGGTTAGAAATCTGAAACAATGGGTGACTGGAGCTTTCTGGGGAGACTGTTAGAGAATGCGCAGGAGCACTCCACGGTTATTGGCAAGGTTTGGCTGACAGTACTGTTTATCTTCAGGATACTGGTGCTGGGGGCTGCTGCTGAGGAGGTCTGGGGAGACGAGCAGTCGGACTTTACATGCAACACTCAGCAACCTGGTTGTGAAAATGTTTGCTATGACAAAGCATTCCCCATTTCTCACATCCGCTTCTGGGTGCTGCAGATCATTTTTGTGTCCACTCCAACCCTCATCTACCTGGGCCATGTGCTGCACATTGTACGCATGGAGGAGAAGAGGAAAGAGAAAGAAGAGTTGAAAAAGAAGGGAAGCGTCAAAGATAGCAACTATCCAGCAGCAGCAACATCTGGCAGTGGTGGTGGAGGAGGCAGCAATAATGTCAAGGATGCCCTTGCCAAAAGGGGGAAGGAGAAGCTCCCGATCCGTGATGAACGTGGCAGAATCCGTATGGGGGGTGCCCTGCTCCGTACCTACGTCTTCAACATAATTTTCAAAACACTGTTTGAGGTGGGCTTCATTGTGGGCCAGTACTTCCTATATGGCTTCGAGCTAAAGCCAGTCTACCAGTGCAGCCGCTCACCTTGCCCACACACTGTGGACTGCTTCATCTCAAGGCCCACTGAGAAGACCATCTTCATTATCTTCATGTTGGTAGTGGCCTCTGTTTCCCTGCTGCTGAACATGCTTGAGATATATCACTTGGGATGGAAAAAGCTTAAGCAGGGCATGACAAGCCGGTACAGCCTTGAGATGCCTGTTGCAACAATGACACCAGTGATGGTAACAGGAGAGTCCAAACCTGTTGCCCTGCCACCACCAGCAGCACCTGTGGTGGTGACGACTGCTGTGCCCCCACCTGTTCTGCCAGACACCCGCGCTGTCACACCACTGCTGGCCCCAGTGACCATGGCACCATACTATGCTGCAGCTGCTCCAAGACCGCGGCCCCCCTCCAACACAACTTCCATGACTAGCTACCCTGCTGCTCCACCAGTTCCTGAGGAGAGGCACCGTGCTGTGACTCCCACGCCCATCTCCACTCCTGTCACCATCCCAACCCCCATCCCCACACCCACGCCAGCTGTTATCAACTACTTCAACAGCAATAGCCGTGCCCTGGCAGCCGAGCAGAACTGGATCAACATGGCAGCTGGGCAACAGGGGAAGGTGCCTTCCAGTTCAGCAGGCTCCTCTACACCCAGCAGTGTCCGGCATCCCCTTCCTGAGCAGGAAGAGCCACTGGAGCAGCTACTCCCACCCCCAGCTGGGCCACCCATCGCTGCAGCCAACAGTGGCAGCAGCACCAGCCTGAGTGGAGCGAGCGGCAACAAGTGGGATGTGGAGGGTGAGGAGGAGCTGTCGGTGGAACGGCCCGTCTCAGCTGCCTGCACCACCGTTGAGATGCACGAGCCACCACTGCTTGTAGACACGCGGCGCTTGAGCAGGGCCAGCAAGTCGAGCAGCTGCAGAGCCAGGTCAGACGACTTGGCTGTGTAAGTGCGGTTGCCTCTGCTCAGAGGAACAGGAGATGGAAGGCAGAGCGGGCAGGGGAGCTGCCCACAGAGGCCAGGCCTGGCGTGGGTGGGAAGGCCTGGGCTTCAAACTTTGACGCTTGCTGTTTTTGCACTCTGTGAGTTGTAGTGGGGAAAAATATCAACATTTTCTAATAGGTCAGGGGTGGCCGAAGCACAGCCCGTGGGCCAGGGGACCAGTCCTGCTTTCCTTCATATTCATGGCAGATCTCCCAAGAGCAGCCCTACGGGAGGCCCACACAGGTAACAGGAGGTGATGGTAGCTGGTCATGTGCCCTGAGGCTCACTTTCATGGGAGAAAAATGCTAATATCCCTAGTGCCCATGTACCTGGCTGTTATCTCCCTCTTACCCTTGCCTTCACTCATGCTTTTTCACACAAGCTCTACATGAGCAGATGCAATGACTTATTTTCTTCCTCTTAAATGATGTGTAGCCCTATGGCAAACATCAGGATGGCAAATTGCCTGTTGGCACCTGTCATCTCTGCGGACCAATTTGCCATATTAAAGGTAACTCAGTCTCTCATATAACATGACTTAATGAAGCCTTTGTGCTCATGGCAAATCACCAATGTGGTCCTTGGCCGGGCAAAGTTTAGGTAACCCCTGTAATAGATTTTTGAGGTTCATCTTTCTATTTTTTTTTTTTTTTTTTTTTTTTTCACTCTTGACCTGTTAGGAAGTGTTCGGTTTGACCTTCTATCCGGTGTTTGCCAACCATGATCACACCATGTTTTTAAGCCCACATGTTTGATTATGATTTTAGATGACTTCTGAAATTGCTTAGAGGAGGACAGGAATTTAAACCACACCTCAGAAATTATTACACAGAACAATTTCTCTTCAGAAAGCAAGGATTACGATTTCAATACATTGTGGCCCCATACGTTGCCCGTGGACAGAAAATAGGATAAAGTACAGCTCTGCATTTTAGACTATTAGATACCAGCTTAAGTTTGTTGGAAAAATGCTTTATAGAAGTAAACTTGAGTGCATATTTTAAAGTATTTGAACATTTTGAGAATAATTTTGATCTGTAGGTTTAAAGTTACTTGACTGTGTACTTAATCATTTTAGTTTGATCTTTGATCTTACAAGAACATGTAAGAGGAAAGAAACTTACTAATGGTAAAATTTCCAAAGCGACATTATTTCCTGTTGTGTTCTACCCTTTCCTTTAACAACAATCTGTATTGTCTTACAGGTCAGTGAAAACAGATTTAGACAATATTGTATTGCAGAAAAGGTGGCTAAAATATCTGGGCAACATGCTAGTGGCTGAAAGGTCTATTTTGATCCGACTGAGGTCACTTGCAGAATTTCCATTTGATTTAACAAGGAGCAAGATTTGGGGATGGATCTTGCAGGCCTTATTCAAGCAAGAGTAGCATTGAACTGGAGCTTTGGGAGCCAGAAGCAATGTAGATTTGGGGCCTTAGATAAAGACATTAAAATCCTGCTTTTGAAAATTGCGTTTCCCTTAAAAATGGGTGGAGGAAAATACTGGGTATTTTTTTTCTAAGGTGCAGCTTTCATTACAACTGGCTCTGTCCTTTATTCCTTTGTAACAAGTACTCTGGCAGACATTAGTCAGAATTTTGAATGCCTGATAAGGCTCAGGAGAGTTTGTACAAAAGGAATGCAGGATTAGGCCCAACTTCTGTTCTAAGCAAAAGCCAAAAGAACTGAAGCTCGGAGTCAGTCCTATTGCTGCTATAAATCAAAAGTACTGTAATTGGAGAAGAGCAGCCAAACACACTGGTATAGCCCTTTGCATCTGTATTTGGCCTGGCAGTGCGGTCCTTACTCAGGCAAAGCAGGGTCACGCTGTAGCAAGTAGTTAAAATTGCCAGTTATCTCTGCTGTTAAATGTTCTCCTGAATGTGTTTTATTCGACAGTTAAAATATATTCCCACCACTCAAGATTCAACCTTTATTTTTACTGCTTTCTGAGTAGACACAAAGAGTTTCTCATGATCAGAAGCACTGTTCTGCGACCCTTGGGCATGTTGTCTCATGATTTCCTTGACCTGCTTGTGGTGAACCAGGTGAGGAGAAGTCTTTCTGCTGCCACTGATCTTGGGGCAGGCACTGCATTAAAAGTCAATGTACAGTAGTACAATAAAGATACTTACTATTAGATGTTCAGCTTCAGGCATGCTCTCGTGAATTTTCTATGTTATAAGCCATAAAAACCCTTTCTGCAAGAAAGCTAAAAGCTAAATTCTGCTTTCTGTTTTATCCATGCAACTATACTTAACTTAGGCTAAAGTTGATAAAGTTGCCTAGATGTAAACAAAGGCAGAGTTTAACACTCAAAATTTTTAGATTTACTAGCACCTATAGTAGCAGTTTTGTAAGTTTGCTAAATACCAAGTAATTAATTATATTGCTGAAATAATGCAATATACATCTCTGTATTTTAGTACATCAAAATTCCTGGGCTATATTCTCCTTTATTTTATGCTTCTGAAGAATGAAGTCAAAGTCTTTCTGGAGTGTATTAATATAAACCAGACCACCTGGAATATGTGCCTTTTTATATCAATGCCTGATAGCAAAACTGACCTGTTGTTTGATGGAGCTCTGAACCTTGCAGTCCTTACATTATTGCAGCTCTCACTGAGTGTGTTCTTTAGGGTTGCATCCATATTGTATATAAAAATAATAACAGAGATGTTTAACTTAGGATCAGTTGTTACCTACTCTGCCCTTTTCAAGTTAATGCGTGTGGTTAGACCTGCAGAGAGTTCAGGTGCTTTTGTGGAATATACGATATTTTCAGGCAGAGTAAATACTGGAAAGCTGGAAAAAATCCTTTTTTCCTGTTAGGTGAATCTCAGGGGGAGAAATGTAACTCTATTGCAACCCCCAAGAGAAATCTGACAGAGCATCCTCCACATCCAAGCAGTACTGGTCTGAGAAAGCAAAGCTACAACTCACAGGTTGTGCTTTTAAAATCAGCTTAAGTTCCATCATGTAACTATACAGCGCCAAGCTTCTTGGTTACCTGCAGTTTCATTTGGAGTCCAGTAATTGTTTCTTCATTTAAGCCCAGGTAAGTGTTTTGGCAGAACTCCCCCTTGTGCTTAATACTGTTTTTAGTTGCCTCATCGCATCTGGAATCAGATTTGTTCAAAAGGAGTATTATTTAAGTACTTTAATCTTTACTTATGAATGATCACTGAATTCAACATGCTTTGAGTAAAGCATAACTATGCAGATTTCCATAGTACTAGAAAATAGATCCAAACACCAAATGACTACCAGAGCAGAGTCTCTTTCACATCAATTAATTCCAAAGAGGGAACTGGTAGAAAAAATACTTTGATTTAGCCTGGATATGTGGCTGTTCAAGCCACAATCCTGAAAGATCTTTCACACACCTAACCAGTAATTAAGTTATTGTAAAAGCAGAAGTCAGAACAGAATCATGCCTGATACTAAGCAAAATGAAAAAAAACCCACTCATTTTTGCTCTTTGAGTAGAATGATTGTGGGATAATTGTTCTCTTATTTGAAATTAAAGACCAATGCTAAGGCAAGCTATGTAAAAGAAAAGGAGAAAACTGAAAACATATACTCTGAACAGGTTACCAGGTGTATGATGTGCTACTCTTTTTGCAATAAGTCAACTCACTGGTAATATTTGACCCTGCTTGGAACATAGGGGATTGGGCCAGATGACTTCCAGAAGTCCCTTCCAACTACAATTATATGAAACATATTTTCCAAATCACTGATTTCATTAGTATGTTTTTCATAATAGTTTTACAAAGATACAGTAAAAATACATCTGCATTGCACAGAAATACATAGTTTCTAGGCTATGGACACAGTTGATCTGTTTTCTGTTGCTGGGCTTTTTGAATTACTGCAGCTGTCAGTTAATACAAAAGAAAATGAAGTCTGGGCAGTTTAAACCCCTGCATTTCTTCCTTTAGTAGTTTGATTAAATGAAGACAGCCTGCTAGAGCCTTCCCTTTATTAAACTGGAATATTTTATCTATGAAAATCAGTTTCTTCTTTTTCATAAATAAAAAAGTGCTCCTTGCATTAGCTGGTCTGTGCTGGCATTGAAGTCATAGCTTCTTGAAAGGAAGTAGCATGCACTGAAAAAGCAGATGAACTGTGTTCCTTTCTGGTGTAATTTGGAAGCCAGTTGTGTGCAAAGTGGTACCAGGGGTTGATTTGGCTCAGCATATTTGTTGTTCATCAAGGCACTTAGAGCTAATTAAATGTCTGACATTTTGCAGCTCTTGAGATTATTTTCTGGTATGAATACGTAAGTGTAGGATCAGTAAAATAATTAAGGCAAGCTTTAAAAATCAGATCAGTACTTAGGTCCTTTTTTTTGTTAGTCATGGGACCAGCTCCTCAGCTGCTACAAACTGTTGTATTCCACTGAGTTCATGTGGGTGACAACAGTCTGCAGAAGCAAGAGTATTGAGCCCCCAGGTCTTTTTGTCTAATACAGACACTAACACTGTGGATTTGAACAGGCTGGGTTTTTTTTTTTTTTTTTTTTTTTAATTCCAAATGTTTTTGTTTCCTTTACTTTGATTTTTCTTGTGAAAAGTGTGCTCTTGTAATTTTGATTTTCTGAAGTTTACATTCAGCTTTTGATTTCAGATTGTACATTACACGAAATAAACTGTTTTCTAAGTCTATATTTGTATAAGAAGTAAAAGAATGACTCTGCCACTACATTAAACCCAAGAGAGAAATGTCTTAAACACACAGGAACTCTTCAGACATAAGGCAGTACCATTAAAGACCATTTAACATGATCACTGATCTATAGTATCCATTTCCTTTGTATATTTAAAATATGGGAACTGGATATATAGGGAGCACACTATGGAAAAAGATACTTTTAATCATTAACTCAATTATTACCAAATAAACTAAGGTTCATTATTATTGATATGCCTTCTTGTGTGTTTATAGGTTCAATGACAAAAACTAGCTGTGACATATGTCCTTTAAGAGCTAAATTTACAGCCTAGTTTAAATTTCCAAACAAAATACTTAAGGAGAAACACTGCACTGTTACACTGTAGAAGATTTTACAAAAGATAAATGTTTTGCTTTCTAGCCAAAAATATGGTTCTGAGCTTGCAAGTACAATTTCATGCAAGTTATTTTTACTCTTGCAAATAAGACCATTATTGGTAATGGAACTATTTGCATAAGCAAAAAACACTGATGTGAAAAAGAAATTGTAAATTTGCATTTTAAGTTTGTTGTAAGATGCCAATCAAATTCCAGAAGTTTCAGTCTTTGAAGAGTTATGCAAGATATGTGAACATATTTTAAGGTGGAGAATATATTCCTATTCCCATTGACACTGTTTCTCACAGTTAAAGGGTTCTAAGTGTAAGAAGGCTTACTCCGAGCTTTCTTGTTGCTTACTGGATGTTTGTCTTTTACATGACGGAATCTGACAACAAACACAACAAGTTTTCTGAGCCGTCAGGAACTTGTAGTAACAAAACCAGCGAACAGTTAAAAGTGCTGTCTTCAAAGAAGTGCCTTGTGTATTAAATTCTGTAAGAAACAAGTTGATGTAAACGTTAATTTACCTCATATGTTTACAAAACCATGACTAAATAAACTTTTTGTACCACAGCATTGTCTCTGTTAGATTAAATTTTCATGGTTGTGTAGATGGTCTTTTAAAATACTAATGTGATGGAACAGTTATCCAGAGTCAGCTAGCTCTCTCCCTTTATTCACTTAACACTGCTGCTTCCCTTCTCCATATGAAGCCCTCACTGAATTGCATCTGTTGGAAAATGAAGCCCATCTCCGTGCAGAGCTCCTAGTAGCTTCAAAGGAAGTTCACAATTCAGAAGACATGTGTGATCAAGACCCACTCTAGCAGGTGCAAGAGGTGAAATGCTGACCCCCCCCTGAAATCAGTGGGAGATCTACCTCTGACTTCCACCAAATACAGGTTCCATCCTTGGCTCGTATTTTGACACACGAGTCACTGTTCATCTCCTGTCATGTGGTGTTAATAAGTAACTCCCATCTTCTCCCCTATTGCTGACTCACTAACTTTGATTTATCCATGTAGCTGATGTGTCTAACAAGATTGTTACCTGTGAATGCACGAAGGATTTTAGTGCAGGGAAAATGTGTCCTTACTGGGTATAATGTGAAGTACCCACTGCATTTGAAATTTGTATATTTGTCCCTTATAGGCAAAGTTCACAGTTTAGCACACAGAAGTGTAACCCATTTTTGTACTGAAAATGTACAATGTACTAAAGGCGAGTTAGTCCAAGTATTGTACAGTCCCATGAGGAGGCCAGGTCTAGATTTCTGAGAATTTTAACTTGTGGAAAACAGCAATGTGGGCAAGACTAAGCGACTCTTGCAGAAGTGTTAGAATAAGTGTGAAAGTTTTGTAGAAGTTTATTTCATATGCAGCACTTATATGGAGCTAGCATGCTAGGGTAGTTTTCATCCTGTAGTACTGAGTGTTTGTCTCTCATATGTTAATAGAGTTGAGTAATTTTTTGGTGCCTTCTGTGCTCAGGCAATGCTGTTTCTGCTTTATGTGATATATCCATATGGTAAACCAGATTATTCATTGCCTTTGAAGACTGAGCAGGGGTAAAGTAACCTGATATGGGTATCATATAGATACTACTAAGATTATGTTTAGCAGCAATAATCTAAGGAAGAAAGTGAATAGTGTGATATGGTAATACCAGCTGTGTTGCTAAAGATAACTTGCCTCTGACCAGGAACACTTTTTACTACAAATACACGTGGCCAGAATATGTTGCATACTTTTTATTTAGCTGCACATTTCATCACTAAGTTCCCCAGGAGTACTCCCAAGAGAGCTGAGAGCATCAGCTGGTGCAGAGCTGGCTGTGTGCTGGTCTTTCCACCCCTTGGGATGCAGCCATGCTGCCCTCACCTTGCATCCACTGTCACCTAAAGAATTTATGGCTGGAGTATGAAATATGGATATTACTACATTTGATCTCCGAAGGCCTGTGTGATGCTGTGGATACTTTTCACTGCCACACTGAGCAATGCAGCTTGCCGTGAGCTTGTGGAGGAAAGGTGGAATGTGTGCCTTACTCATCCACAGCTGTGTCAGGGCACTATGAAGATCCTAATAGTAATGGAAGGCCCAGGGAGAAGGCTCTCTGACCTCTTCCAGTACATCTCTGTATAGTTGTGCTGAAAGCCAAATGAGGAGCGTCCCACACACCCGTGTACTGTTGTTATTGTCCCCAGAGCAATGGCACAAGAACAGTCAGCTGGGCTTTAGCAAGCATTTTCACTGTGACTGGGATGTAAGTAACCACGTCAGTGCTTTCCCACTCTGTAGTGAGAATAGGAATGAAGGCAATACACGTTACCTCCCAAGGAAACCGATGTCAGGGTCTTAGTAGGGCTGACATTTTAACCATTTTTGGCAATTGGATGTGCATTGGGTCTAATCATCTTTGTGTCTATTTTCAGCTGACAAAAGAGTAAGCAGATGCTTACCCAATATCACAAAACTGAAGAGAGGGCCTTCTCATAAAGATGGCCTAGGAAGAATGTGTTAATCTTGGAGTGCCGTAGTCCAGGAGAACAGGGTGTTTGAGGAAATACACATTTTAGCACTTACAGGTAGGTGATATTATGCCAAAATTACAGGTAACTTTAGTACTGTTACTGCATTAGGAGAACAGTTGGATTGCACCAGCTGTTTTTCATTGTATTCGCTTTTTTTCATTTTTAGAAAGAAATTAGTGGTACATAGCAACAATATGTTGTCCTTCATGGGTAGTTAGCTCCTTTTCTTTCCCTCGTGGTAGGTCGTTGTGTCACTAGCAGTAGTACTGGGTCTACCAGAACAGTTTTGAGTATCTAGAGGAGGATCTTTAACGTGTGGGCTTCTGTCATACCTTGTTTTTAAGGACAACCCTCAGCACTTAATGATAGTGGCTACAGATGTTGGTAATGTGCCTAGTGCCACAGTGGGGATGAGCCAACTAACACCAAGGTCATGAAGAGCTGTCTGAGCTCTCTGTGTTTGTCAGCATCACTTACATAGCCAACTCTAACCTATGTGTGGCGGGTACCTTTTGTCAGCCAGATCTCTGTCATTTTAGAGGTTATCTCCTGAGGAAAAACAAAAAAAAAAAACCCAAAAAACAACAACGGGACAAATACCTGCAGTTTTTCATTATTTGTTTGTCCCATGAAAGCATGACAAAATATATTAAAATGCATTTCTTAGTAGTGTGAGACCTGGCTTTTTAAAGAGTTGCTGTGCTATCTAGAGAATATTTTTGAAAATACAAAGGGCTTAATGAGTTCAAACTCTCAAAAGGACAATATATTTTTCTGAGGGATACATTTTTCCTGGGTTTGCACAAGATCCACCGAAGTGAGTGAATAAATGGAGTAAAGTGAAATAAAACCTTCCTTTCTGTATGAGACTATGGGTTGTACGTCTATACTCCTCAGTTAAATGAAAACTAAAAAAGGAAGACCAAACAGTTATCAGCTATTGTATATCTCACTTCCCAGACTGAGAAGATTAAACTTGCTAAGGATTTTGGCTTTAAGGAATGTTGTGGTCTTCTGAGCAGAGACTAAGGGATAATTATGGTTGAACTATCCAGCCCCACAGAGAAACCTACTGTTTGCTTTGCATGGCTTATGCAGTGGGGTTTGCTGTGTAAATTCTGCACAAAGTGCAGAAGTAAGCAGCTGAGGATGGTTTGCCTAAGCAAACTCATTCCTGTTTGGATTATGGATACTCTCAGGAATCACAGAATCATTCTGGTTGGAAGACACCTTCAAGATCATCAAGTCCAACCTTCTTCATTATGAGCAGTGAAAGATGAGGAAAGTCAGTCATCAAATTAAGAGTAGTTACATTTCTTTCCAGCTCTCTGTTGAGGCATTTAATGCTGAATTGCACTAGGTCTCTGAAACAGAGGTAGCTTTCACACCCCCATGCACTATTCCTCTTTTCTGCCTCTGCCCTGTAAGAGACATTTAAATTTTATTTTAAGTCATAAAGTTGCTTCTATCTTTTCAGACTGCCAGTACATCCTGCAGGGCCTAGTACATGTCTATAAACAGTCCTGTGACTGAAATTTGAACACAGTAAAACCAACAAAATCAGACAAAAGACTGAGCAGTCAGGACTGACAGTATCAGTTAAACTTATTTATACTAACCACATTTAATCATGGCTGAAGTTTTGTCATGACTAGCTGTTGCAATGCTGAATGTGATTTGTCCTAATTTATTTATGGCTGTGAAGCTTTACTCATTACTGTCACGCGTAACAGAAGTGTTCACATGTGGTTTGTACAAGCAGAATGTTGATTTTTTTGTAAACCACACCAACTATTTTTTTGAGAAGTCACCATTGGCATGACCTGGAGAGAACTGAGAAAAACCTGCAGCAAATCCAGCCTGGCTGGGGTACCAGAAACACACATGGCTGACTCTCTGGCTTTTCAGTGTCCTGGAGTCTTTTAAACTCTGCTCAATTAAACTAGTAAACAACAATGCTTTGAGAGCTAAATTCTTGGCCAAGAGCCTAAAAAATAATGCCTGTGTTTACTTTTGCCTGCGAATGTAGCTGTGCTAGTGACTGCAGGGGGTTGGGATTTTGCAGCATGGAGAAGGATGCAGTCTGCACCAGCCTCTTACTGTGGCCTCCATGAGAATTACAAGTTTAACTTTTGGAATGTACTTTTTAAATCTCTGGTCTTCATTGTTTATACATCAGTAGACTCTTTTTTTCACTGTATCTGTGGCTGCAGGTAGAGTTGGAAGGGCCTGCCTGTTGGCCGTCTCCATGCCATTCTCCTCACAGCAAGCAAAGTCAGAGCAGCTGAGCAGCACAGGCTGTTCCCAGTGCATCCAAGCCGTGTGGCTTAATTAAGGTTCAGAATTTAAGACTAAGAACAAATTCTCATCTTCCTGTGTAAGGTAAAACCATCAAATATACCTCAGGATTCTTGCATTATCCATCTTCTTGTGTCACTTCCCTGCTACGGATACCCACATGTTTGGAGGTCCCAGTTAGCACAGTTCTCTGCAGTGTGCTTCTGGCCACATACCCAACATTTCTTCAAAGGAATAATGTCTGATCAGACCCAGCAACACTAGAAATTTCACAGAGTTTTTATTTTCTAGGGTTGAAAAATACCATGCAAGATTGATGCTCATTGTTCACACAGTTTTTATCAAGTAGGATCAAGAAGATTCCTTGTTTGTCATTCATGTGTTTATAGAACAACTAAAATAGCAAGCAAATATTTCCAAACCTGTGAAAATCATGTACCAGTATGTCTATTCCAGTAGAAATAGTAGTTTGCTTGAAAAAATGCATTTTGAACTGGGAAAAATGCACACATCAGTGAGTTTTTCATTTGGATATGAAGTTTCTGGATGAAGTGAAAGGAGGCAAGCTCAAGACAAAACTTGTTGTGAGAAAGCAGCTGGAGGCAAACTACATTCATATTTTAGGGCTACAGAACTAGAGACTAGAGCTCAACCTTTATTTTATTTATGCTTTTTTTGCCTTTAAAAGAAAAGCCTTGGATGTAAAATGATCACTAATGGTTGAATTTTCACCACCGTCCTCAACAGGGAGTGAATTGCTAGTGAGGAACAGAATGACCCATAGGCTCATTGCTGGCAATCAGTTTCCCTCTTCTGGCTTTTTTCTTCCACCTCTTCTATTCTAAAGGCTTCTTTCCCTTACAGAAAGTTTAGAGGCCTTAGAAAAATGCTTTCAGGAAGAGGACTGTCCCTGCTCCTGTTGTCCTGGTCTGTGAAATAAGAGCTCATCATTGTAAAATGATAGTTGCAACTAACGTTCACCTGACATTCAGAATTTCTCTTTCCTAAGGGATCCTGAGATTTCAGATAAGAATGCAATATATATATTTACATATTCTTTATGAAACCAAACCTGACACATTTGCTCTAAGACATCTTGCATTAGAAAAACATCCAGCTGATCATTTTGGAAGCTGTGTGTCATTCTGGATTTTTTTGTTTGGTTGGTTGGGTTGTTTTTGTTTTTGGTTTGGTTTGGTTTTGTTTTGTTGTTTTGTTTGTTTGTTTGTTTCTATTTTATATTATTTTAAAATTATCTTGCAATATGTGACAGGTAGCTGTACCTCATGCAGCATCAGGCCAAACAAAGCAGAAGTGGTGATGATGATGTGATTTCCAAGCTCTTCTATTTAAGCACCTGAATTCCATGTATAGTTGTGTTTTAGAGACTTAGTTGTTATTTAGAATCTTATTCCTTCATCCTGGAGTTGAAAACTTTCATAGCCAGAATGCTGAAGTGCCATCTTTGTAGATGATCCAGATGGGAAAATAATCCCATTACTGTCCCATAAAATAGAGTAGGGACTGCTTGCCAGCTGTGTGTAACGGAAAAGCTTAAACATATTTGCTTAGATATTGAAATCTGTTACAGCTAAAGCCATGACCTAACTTTCTAACAAAGTTTTGTGTATCTCTCTGAATTCCTTTTCCCTACAACTGCTATAGCAAGTCATGCATGACACTGAAATGTGCATTACAAGTTTTTTGGTGTATAGGAGAAGTGCAGTGATCTGCATGTAATTTGGGCAGCTGTCTTTATTTTCAGCTGAAAGAATTCTCTCAGTTGCAACAACGTAAATCCAGTATAACTCCACCACGCTGGTGTAACACAGATGAGACTTCCTTTGTGTTTAAATGACTGCAGTGAACAAGATCAATTGCAGAAAGAATAGTCCTTTTTTAAAGAAAGATCTGCAAGTTTAGTACATAATGGGCCAAATTAATCTCTGCTGTAAGTACAGTCATTTCAGTGGTGTTGCAGCAGGAATGAATTTAGCCCAAAGCAACTTTACAGTAAGTCATATATAATCATGCACAACTAAAAGTATTACACTTTAAACAAACTCAGCATTGTCTGGAGCACAGTTGGTCTGATGAACCTCTGAAGCTAGGAACTAGCCATTGTGTGTTGAGTTTGTTTAGACAGTACCATTTTTGTTCAATTGGCTACATTCGCGGTATTTTAGTGACAGCAGAAATGTTCCCTCTAGGTACAAAATGACATTATAGTTGTCAGACATGATTTTTTTTCTAGGATGTGCATGCCTTAACTCTTCTGTGCACTTCAAATCAAAATTATAATGAAATATCAAGAAATAGTTTCACCAATTCTGAAATATTTGAACTTAACTCTTTCAGTTACTCCTTTAATTCAGAAGGGTTGAAATGCTCTTACAGAAAAGATGTCATAAGTAAGAGGAGTCAAAGAGTGTGAAGATTAAAACAAATCAAATCTAGAAATAATTAGG
>JANHGN010006269.1:0-14119 GCA_024605025.1 Megaceryle maxima | reverse complement strand
TTACAGAAAAGATGTCATAAGTAAGAGGAGTCAAAGAGTGTGAAGATTAAAACAAATCAAATCTAGAAATAATTAGGTCAGGTTTAGATAAGTTAATGTAACATTATTTTTTCTCTGTTTTCAGGCTTGATTTCTGTATAGTTTTCAGGGATAAATGTTATAAGTCATACCAGTCATTGGTACATACACTGAGTCCCTCAGCCTCCAGTGAATGTGGCTCCTTTGGAGATGTTTGTCTGCTCAGACTGCACCAGAGGAATATATGAGATGTGTTTTAGGCAATCACTATCTGTCAGTGTTGCATAAATGCCTTTTACTTCTTTATGTTTTAGTGTAAGGAGAGGAGATAAAAAGTATCATGAAATTGTAGAAATGCTGGTTGAAGGGGACCTCTGAAGACCTCTAATCCAACCTTCGACTCAAAGTGAGACTGTCCCAAAATCTAAATCTAGTCATCCAGGTCTCTGTCTATCCAAGTCTTGAATACCTCTAGGGTGGTGAGACACTGGAACAGGTTGCCCAGAGAGGTGGTGGAGGCCCCATCCTTGGAAGTTTTTAAGACCAAGCTGGATGGGGCTCTGAGCAACCTGCTCTAGTGGTAGGTGTTCCTGGCCATGGCAGGGGGGTTGGAACTAGATGATCTTTAAGGTCCCTTCCAACCCTGACAATTCTATGATTCGATCCACAAGCACTATTCTGAGTAGCTTTCTTAATATCCAGTCTGAATGTCGCAATCCACAGCATCTGGTTAACTTTTTACACTATCATCTGTCATGAGAGAGAAGAGTTTGGCTTTACTGTGTTTGTAACTCCCTTACAAGTAGTTTTAGGCTCCTATGACATCCTCCTTTAGCCTTCTCTTCACCAGATGAAATAAGCCTATCTCCCACAACTTCTCTTTGAGGCTCTCAACTTCTGACCATCTTGACTGACCACTGCTGTACCCTGTTCAGTTTCTCCACATCCCTCTTGAACTGAGGGCCATAAACCTGGACACAGTACTCCAGGTGTGTCCCTGATGGTGCTAAGTAAAATCAAGCAAGCTGCCTTCATTTTCCTCCTCGAGAAGATGATTCCCAGGACAGCTGCAGATGTGACAGTGAGCATCCAGAGAGGTATGCAGTTAGCTCTCTGCCGGGACAGGAGAGAGAGTTCTCATTCACTTCAAATCTACCTGATTTGAAGAAGCACTTTAAAAAACTTCAGCAGGAAGAGGAGATCAAACACAAATGAACGCAGAAGAGAGTAAACTGAAAGCTTTGCAAATTATATTCTGGAAGAATTAGGCAACAAATACTGCTGTGCAAGACCACATTAGTTTTTACAGATGTTTGGTATCATGGTTAGGGCAAGATTTGAACCTATTCAGGCTGTTCTTAACAAGAATCTTTGCACTTAGAAGGGTATCATCTACATTGTACTTTGTCTATTTTCCTGCATTGTCTCTCAAATGTCCTATATCTTCTCTTGGGTTTATTGATTGTGTGTTGTGGTCAGATACCCAGTTGTCACCTCATCAGATACAGAGATTTAGGTCTGGTTGAAGAGCTGACTATGATGATGCGAGGTCAAGTTCAGACCTGGCAATTCTGCGTTTAGGGGACAGAGGAGGTAGGTGAAGAGATTTCAGCAGGCCAAGGATGGTTTCCATTTTTTCTTAGTTGGCTGCTTGAGGAAGAGTAAGGGCATGCTTATCGCTTTGGATATTTATAGGGTTTCCTACAGCAACAGGGTTTATAAATAACTAGGGAACTCTGGGCAGCTTGCAATAGCAGGGAGAAAGAAAGTTTAGCCTTTTTCAGAGTTTAAAAAGCTGCTGCTTGTGTTGATGCTTTTCGTATTATCAGAGCTCCAGCCACAGTATGTGTGGGTCAGCAGAGCTGTCCAGGAAACTTGCTGAGACACCCTTTTATTTTTTTTAATACAATTAACTTCTAGGTCCCTTTCAGCACCCTGAGACAATGTAGTCTCATCTTTGCAATGTCAGGTAAGATTATCTTGCAATTTTCAACCCTGCTAACAGTGAGGTTAATGGCCTCACTGAAATGAAATTGTCGCACTGATCTACATCCAGCCTCTGGCACATCTGTGGCTTGGCAGACTTTCTCCTGTATGGCTGCCATGGCAGCCTGGAGTTCAGGATTTGTGTGTGTAATTCCTTTTTTTTTTTTCTGTTCCACTCTTGTCTTCCTGTACTCTGTCCTCCTTCCCTGCTGCTAACTCAACACACACACCAAACTGCCTTTAATGCCTTCTGCCTGGCCAAAGCTCCAAGTTGGTGCTTCACACTTAACACTCTTCAGCCCCTCAGGACCCGTGTTCTTAAAATTCTGTCTTCCTTTCTTTCTGAAGTTCTTTTGTCTTCTCCTTGTCCTCTGCTTACCTTCCTAATCAGTCTTCCATGTGTCCTTTCAAAGAGTCATATAATTTCTTTTTGCAACTCTTTGTAGGAGTTTCATGGGTCCCTTTTCTTAGTGTCCCACTCTTCTCTTTACAGATTGTGGGTTTTGGGGGAACTTTTAGAAACTCAACTATCATCTCCTCAAGTCTATCACACATCCTCAGAGGAATCATGGGTGGGTTGGCAGCATCAACCCTGTAACAAAAGTTAAGCAACTTCTTCTGGTGACTAAGTTGCCAAAAGTAAGACCCTATGAAAGCCCATCAAGGGGTTTTCAGGATAATGAGGGTTTCCAGGTTTTGGTGAAAGTCAGTTTTGATTTCTAATTCTGAATCATCTCCAGCTTCTCAAAATCCCTGCTATTAAATCTGCTCATCAACACCTAAATATGAGTTACATACAAATCTGAGAGACCAGTTTCACTTAGGACAAGGTGCTACTCACCATTTTTCTAAAACCAGCCCTCATGTAAATGTGCCTATATATTGATTTAGCTTAATGCTACTTTGAACCTTCCCTTAGCCTAATTTTAAGGAAAGTTCCATAGTGATTTCTTGAGACACACTTGAAATATAGCTTAAAAGGTAAGAGGCTTAAAAAAATACAAACCTGAAAGCTGCTTGGGTTGTACTCTGTAAGGTCAGTCATGAAAACTGAAGCAGGCTCATGCATATTAAATAGCTCACGGACAAACATACATCATTAAGAGATCCAGACCTAGAAACCTGCTTCCAGCTTCTGAAGACAGAGGACTCTGCCCGTAAAAAAACCCATAAAATTCCTGATAGATTGGCTAGTATCACTCAGACATGGCAGGCTGAAAGTGTATTTTGCCTTCTCTTTGGCTCAGAAATATTCTTTTTCCTGAATGAAATGTTCCATCAAGCACTGAGTCCTTGAGTTGACTCTTGGTCTGGTTCTGGTCCCCAAGTTCTTTCACTTAATTCTCTCGGGCATCTCTGCACTCTGCTGCAGTCAACAGTGTTGACACATCCCCACGCACTGGAATCTGCTCACTTCAGGATGCTTATCTGCCTGTGGCAGGAGACCAGTCACACTAAGACCCTGTGCAACAGTGTCTCTGGCCAGATTTTCTGCTAACTCTATGATGGACCTTTCTTTTTGTACTAGAAAAATAACAAATTAGTATCTGTGATAGGCAAAGGGAACTTGCTTATGTTTAACTGTTTCCAGCTATTGGCCAAGAATGATAACTTTTGGCTTCAGGGAGTTCCAGCCCTCCAAGTTCCTCTTTGACATCACAGACAAAGCCCTTTGTTGTGTATCATCACCAGCACTTGGCTATCTAGCTGGTCTTTTGGCCAGCAGCAGTCAATTGAATTTTTAAAGCTCAGCTTTTCAGGCTAAGATATCTAATTTTTACATGTGAGATACTAAGATAAAATTCCATCTCTTGATGTCAAAGCTGAAATTTGTCCTTACATATGCACCAAACATGGATAACCCTAAAGAGGAGAGCTAAACAGTTAAATCTAAAATGTAGAGTAGTCACCAAGCAACTATTTTCCCTTCTGTATACAATGCTGTGTTATCATTGTGCTGCTCAGAGATAGGCATGAATGACAGACATAGTGAAGTGGGCCTGGGAAGCATAATCAGCTTCGTGTCCCTTACTCCTGCAAGTTCAGCTGCTCTGTTTAGAAGAATAACTGCAAAGC
Source organism: Megaceryle maxima (assembly GCA_024605025.1). Classification (NCBI taxonomy): domain Eukaryota; kingdom Metazoa; phylum Chordata; class Aves; order Coraciiformes; family Cerylidae; genus Megaceryle; species Megaceryle maxima. Next base: position 10,039 of record JANHGN010006269.1, on the reverse strand, counting down.
AGAGGACAAGCCAGAAAAGCACATTCTGCGTATCAAAAATCCAAACTGGTTTGTTGACTTGACTGACCATTTTCCTGTATCTCTGAGTTCATGTCAGAAAGGTGAAGAATTGTGAACTGTCTGCGTATGTCAGCCCAGCATTTCTGAGGAGGGCACGCTGGCCGGCGTAACCTTTTCTAAAAATGACCTCCTGCCAAGACTGGATTCACACGTCAGGAGGCAAGCTTTGTCACTCACTGCCCTTCTTATGGATGTAGCAGCTTACGTTTATACTGCCTTTCTCCTAAATGATCCCCCAATATTTTAGTGCATTCTCCTCATCCTCAGTGTTAATCCAACAGCTATGAAACCTCACTTCTCTTAGCAATACCTTTTCATTAACCTTGAGAAAGTCCTGTCACTGCCCAATACCTCCCTTTCCCTAACTGCAAAAGGGGGCCATGACTTTAATTTGCTTTAGGTAGTGCTTTCCCATCTGCAGATGAGACGCTTTATGTTGTGCAAAGAAACTTTCAGCCACTGGAAAGGAGGCAAATTTTTAAGAACAGACTATAGTAATTTGTAAATGTAAATGTACAATAATATTTAGAATTCAGCAATCATGATACAACAGATTGTCTATGATAGGCAAAATATAAATCTTGCAGAAAATAACCCATGAAAAAATTATTTATGTCTAATAATAACATCACTCATGCTGTCTATCACTTCATCAGTGATACAGCTCTAAAAATACCTGTCATGTTTCTATGGCTTCACTAACTAGCTAAGGACATTTCAAACTGTCCCATATAGTTACATGACAATTACTATAGTCATCTTGTATCTGAATTATGCCAAGTCCCTAATATACAAGCCAGGATAATGCTAGAGGGAAGCCCAAAACTGAGCAAGAATTTTAAGACCTGCCATGAGCAAAGGGTGTTCAGTGTAAAATGGAAAGCACCAAAGCATGACTGATGGAGACATAAACAGTGTCACATGGGGAAATGAACTGAGAGAGGCAAACTCTGTACATCTTGAGGCTCATTTTATCCATCAGGAGAAACCAAGAGCAGTGTGTTGTTGGTTATTTGGGTTAACTGTTTTTTTATGCACTAGAAAACAATAAGAAACTTCCCACATTTTGAAGTACAACATTTTGTGGGATCCACCATGCAGTGAGATTTTATTTTTGAGGAAGCCTCATGTCTGTGGTTTAAACTAAGTGCAATGTCTTCATGAAATTGGGACAACTACTAGAGTCAAAAGGAGCTTATGGTCCTATATCAGGAGGCTACTGCTGAAAGTGTATTGCACGATCAAGACAACACTTTTAATAATTAAAACAATTTTTATAATGCCATTTTATTGATTATGTACTCTTTTAGATCCTACTAACTATAAGTCTAAAAGACTCCAGGTGGTTTAGATCTTGCTAACTCTGCCCCAGTATCTTTCAATGGAAAATATCTACCTATGGTTGGTTTCAGAAGCCAATTATAGATTGCAATCTGTTTTTTGGAGGATCTCAGCAAGTGCTTTGGAGGAGGTTAGGACATGAACTAGACCTTGGACAGGACAGCACTGGGACTGGCAGGACTGGGAGGAGCCTTTGGGCTGTGAATGTGACTTCATCCAGCCTGCTACAACACTAACAGTGCCCAGCTGCTCATCTCCCCACTCCTGTGCACATGTTGACACACTGAAAGCCACTGTCACAAGATACAACTTGATGACAGTGCTAGCGATGAGATCAAGCACCAAAAGGGTACCAGCATTCAGTCCTTCATGCTTTCTCCTTCATTAATGCAGTCACTTGAGACCCTAGGTGGGAGTAATGTGGACTAGTGTGGATGGAAGAGTGTGCTTCTGATTTGTTGAAGAAGAGGACTTCAGTATCTTCAAATTGCTGTTCCCCATAGAGAGTAACTTTCAGCTTTGACAGAAAACTTGATACCTGAAATGCATTCAGCATCTTGTTAGGAAATTAAATTGGTGTTAGATTCAGATGGCAAAATACTGCACAAATCAGAAGTTTGTGTTGCTCTTCTTTTCATACCTCAGAAATATTCTCATGAATCTTACCTGATATTTAAATTTCTGTATGCCTAAGTCCCACATGGGCTGCCTAGGCTCCTATGTGTGCTGCTTCTGGCTGGGATAGTGTTAATTTTCTTCACAGTATCTGGTATGGAGCTATGTTTTAGATCCGTGCTGAAAACAGTGTTGATAACACAGGGATGTTTTAGTTACTGCTGAGCGGCACTTGCACAGAGTCAAGGCCTTTTCTGCTCCCCACACCACCCCTCCAGCAACCAGGCTGGGGGTCCACAAGGTGGGAGGGGGCACAGCTAGGACAGCTGACTCCAACTGACCAAAGGGATATTCCATACCATATGACATCATTCTCAGCCTATAAAGCTGGGGGAAGAAGAAGGAAGAGGGGATTTTTGGAGTGATGGCATTTGTCCTCCCAAGTAACCATTACATGTGATGGAGCCCTGCTCGTGGAGATGGCTGAACACCTGCCTGCTGATGGGGAGTAGGGAGTAAATTCCTTAGTTTGCTTTCATGTGAAGCTTTTGCTTTACTTATTAAACTGTTGTTATCTCAACCCATGAGTTTTCTCACTTTTACTCTTCCCATTCTCCCATCCCACTGTGGGGAGCAAGTGAGCAGCTCTGTGGTGCTTAGTTTCTGTCTGGAGTTAAACCACAACACTACTTTTCTCAGAAAACGTCAAGGAAAAACAATAGCTCCTTTTATGTAAGTTTTGTGTGCGCTACTCCTCCCTCCCTACTGAGCTGATAATGCCTGCTGCAACTTCTGAAGGGTTCACTCAAAAGTCCAAGGACAGTTGTCAGTAAAGCCCAAAGCAGTTCACGAAATACAGAAGATGCCTGGACTGGGGAATGACACTTTCTAAAGGCTCAGCTACAATAGGCAAACTTATCTAAGAGCACAAACATACAAAAGGTTAGTCCTCATGTCACATCTCTTACTCCCACCCCTAGTTTTACCACGCAAAGGGCAGAATCACCCAGTGTTGGTTGCCCAGGTGCCACACAACTGGTTCATCCCATTCAAGCAGGCTCATACAGAAAGCAGTGGGGACACAATCCTATTTCCAGACAGTGATTTACCCCCCTGCCACCTGATTTCTCTATGCACAACAAACTACTTCTCCCATGTTTTCCTCTGACAAGTGTTTTCCTAACCCAGGACAGAGGTGTCAGTGAAAGCCACTCATCTACCAGCACAAGGGTATGGAACCTCAGTGTCCCCTAGGAGAAATAAAACACTTTTCTGAGAAATCATTTTCTAAGGGCAGATTTGTCTAATAAATAATTATCTTTTCTGATAGACTTGTTTGCTTATTGTCATACAGCAACCACAGCTTAGTGCTTTGCTTTAATTATCAGGCTTAACAAGTGTCCTTCCTGCCATTTAAGCTGTTCATACTGCTTTTGTTAATTGCTGTTTCATTAAGGTCAGAGTTTGAAAAGACACTGATATCACATAATGTTCACACCCAATATCAGCAAAATAGAGCTCCCAAAAGCAAACCAGCTGGATGTGGAGGCCATGGTTGCTGTGTGGACATACTTATGAAGTTACCTACAGAGCAATAAGGTTTTTGTGTGAGAAGAGCCTGCCGATGCAGGAAGATGCTAATGTTAGATAATTGAGCCAGGCCTTTCTATTTTCCCAGGGTGTATCTGGGTTTGTAAACTCTACTCACATGAGCAATGTAATTCTTGCTTTTGAGGAGGAAACAAATAGCCAGGTGTCCTCTGACATATCTCTTCATCAAGCTTCAGACAGCAACACCTTGCCTTGAACACTGATTCTCCTAGGAGCTTTGAAGGAAGACAATGTTGTATGCTGATTACTCAATGAAGAACAAACTGTTGTTGTACTCTGAATGAACTTCGAGATCCTTAAGGATTTTTTTCTGTTGCTGATGATTGGTCCTAGTGCCGTGCTGCAGTGCCAGCCTAAAGTCAATCCAGCTTGCTTTTCCTCAACTGATCCATTTATCTCCTTTGGTCCTTTTCAACTTAGTACTTCTAAACATAAAAAAATTCCATGTTGATTGCACTGTATTGCAATGTTCTAGCAGTATTGTCTTTAGCTCAGGAGTAAATCACGCAGCTCCAGGATACGGGAAACCATGAACATGATTTCTGATAGCACATAGTAGTATTCCTTTCTTGTTGACCTTAATTTCCCTTTCCTTCTAGTGGAGCTGTGTGAAAATATTTCTGATCCAAAGGTCATACTTTGAACTCCGGTTGCTGTCACCACTATAATGGAGACAGAAACCAATCAATCAAGCAGAGAAAGTACTGTGGGCACAGCAATCAGCAGCTGCATTCTTAATTTCTCATACGCATTTTGCAGTCTTGTCCCTCAAGTGCAGAAAATTGCATCATGGTCTTGCCAGGTGTTCAGAGACAGAAATAATGCTAGAAAGAGGTTCACATCAAGAAAAAGTCTGTATGACAAAGGCAAGTGATACATAGCTGACATGTGAATCATATTTCCTGGCTGCAGTTGCCTGACTCAGCTACATAAAATGATTGTCTGTCACACAGCCAGGTCTGTGTCCACCTTCTTTATTAACTCTTGTTTCACCACGGACATCAGCAGTTCCCTGCCTCCAGGGAAGACAATATTTGCCTTGGATTTCAGAGACTTCATGTGCTAACCTGAGGTAATTATTGCCTCTGTGATTTTTGTCACATGTTTGAATGTTAATGAGACACAAACCTCGCAAATACACCCTTAAAGAAGAATTTGATTGTAGTCAGCATAAGAGACATCCTGCATTGAGAATTTAGGGGAGATTTTCAATATACAAAGAGCATAAGAATGATTTTATGGTTGAGAATCTAGATAAAGAGGAAGACACAGGTTTAGGCTCCAGCTTTGCTGCAGATTTCCTGTCCAATCTGGACAGAGTCTTTCATTCTCTTTCACTGCTTGTTGTTTGGAAATGTGTAGAATTAATGATTTCTCTCTTTTCTCTTTTCCCTTTTCTTTTCTTTTCTTTTCTTTTCCTTTCTTTTTTCTTTTTTTCCCTTTTCCCTTTTCTTTTTTTTTTTCTTTTCTTTTTCTTACTCTCCTGTTTTGTCCTGATGTCTCAGATTAGAAAAACCTTGAATTTATAATTCTCTTAACATGCATTGTGAAACTTGAACATAAATGGACACTGAAGTGCAGCTATATTACTCATAATTACTTTGTCATGCTTACACTTCATTTGACAAGGAAGTCAGTGCTCCAGAATGCCCAGTTATATACTGGTTTAATTTGGTTTATTTATAGCTGTTCAACAGGCCTGGAATAGTGGGCATCAGCCACATCATGTAAGAGAAAAGAGATCTTTTCTGAGGATGTCAGCCCATGTTGTCTGCTGCACAAAAAAGATCACAGCTTCAAGGAGAAGTCATGCTTCAACAACTTGACAAAATTCTATGATGAAATGAGCAGTTTCCTGGAAGGAGGCATGGAACAGTGGGTACTGCCTACCTAGACCAGTAAAATTTTTGACACTGTCTTGTATAAGTATGGTCTGGGTGAACAGACAGTGAGGTGGATTGAAAACTGGCTGAATGGCTGGACCCAGAGGGTGGTGATCAGTGGGACAAAATCTAGTTGGAGAACAGTAACTAGTGCTGTAAGCCAGAGATCAATAGGAAGTCCTATCCTGCTTAACATCATTAATGATCTGGTTGATGAGGCAGAGTGTACCTGCAACAAGTTTGCAGATGACATTTAACTGAGAGGAGTGGCTGATAGACCAGATGATTGTGCTGCCATCCAGAGGGACTTTGACAGGGTGCAGACATAGGCCAACAGAAACCTCATGGAGTTCAACATGAAGTGTAAAGTCCTGCACCTGGGGAGGAACCACCCCAGACACCACTATATGATGGGGGCCAGCCAGCTGGAAAGCATCTTGGTAGAAAAAGACCTGGGGAGTCCCGGTGGACACCAAGTTGATCATGAGCAATGGGCCATTGCAGCCCATTGCTGCATTAGGCAGAGAACTGCCAACAGGTCAAGAAAGGTCATCCTTCCCCATTACTCAGCACTAGTGAGGCTGTACCTGGAGTGCTGTTTCCAGTGCTGACCTCCTTGGTACAAGACATGAAGTTACTGGAGAGAGTTCAACGAAGGGCAAGATGATGAAGGGACTGGAGCATCTGACATACAAAGAAAGACTGAGAGACCTGGCACTGTTCAGACTAGAGAAGGCAAGGCTCAGGGGGATTTTATCAATATATGCAAATGCCTGAAGGGAGGGTGCAAAGGGAATGGAGTCAGTCTTCCCAGTGGTGCCCAGTGATAGGACCAGAGGCAATGGGCACAAACTAAAACACAGGGTGTTCCCTCTGAGCATCAGAAAACACTTTTTTACTGTGAGGGTGACTGAGCACTGGCACAGGTTGATCATAGAGGTTATGAGGTCTCCATCACTGAGATATTCAAAAGTCATCTGGACATGATTGACTGGCAGCTGGCTCTAGGTGGCTCTGCTTGAAGAGGAGGTTGAAACTCTGGAGGTCCCTTCCAACCCCAACCCTTCTGTGACACTGTGAAAGACTGTAAGACAGAGTAAACTCTGGCAATGTTTATATCATCTGTCAGCAAAGATGCTGTAACAAAGTCAAACAAATGTAGGCAGAGCTTTCCTTCAAAAACTAAAAATGTGGTCACTTGCTAAGTAAGGTCGTGTGCAGGAAAGGTCACTTGCTCTTATTCACAAGCCTATAGTTCTGGGAATAGAAGAAACTCGTACACTCTGTTACTGCAGTGTTGTTCCCCATAAGACATTCTGCCATGGTAGACATCTCAAAAAATTTTGTATTTCCCAGTTCATATACTTCCTAAAACATTTCTTACAAAAATATTTTACAACCCAAGTTACAAAGATTTTTTTTTTTTGGCCACTTTTTGTTAAATCAATGTATTTCAAACCTGTGAAACCAATAATGTCCTGTTGCTGAGATTCCAGTAATACTTCAAGCCACAGGGAGTGGTTTACAGCCAGTCTCCACAACATCAGTGACATACGACATTGATGATTAGGGAGCAGGGTGACAAGGTGAGTAGAGCAGCTTTCTGCTGCAGACAGCTGAGGGATCATGGCTGTTGTTCAGTGTGGAGGGGAGGCAAGACTGTTTTGGGGTGGCAGAAGACAGTGGAAATCATGGCAATTGCTTTGTGCTTCCAAACAGGACTTCCAAGATTTAAAGGGCCATCCACTGAGGTTGTGTCCCCAGTTTTATTATCAAATAAGTTTATCTCATTGCTGGCAACTTGAGTTGAGTGAGTGCTTCCCATTGCTATTCTCGCTACCCCCTGCCAGGAATTACTGCCCTTTCCTAGTCCTATGAAATAAACTAGGTAAGAAATGAGGTAAATTAGTGATGTAAGGCAGAATATATTCAACAACTCAGCTCTAGGATCTGGAGGGACAGGAGTGGCTTGGCAGACTGTCTCCCACATTGGTGACAATATTGTAACCACAATTTCTGAGTGATGATACAGCACTGGAATATCTCACCACATACCTTACCTTCAGGTAGAATACTTTTTGACTGTCTTGAACACTAGAAATATTTTGTAATATACATAACTAGAAGACTGGACAGAGAGTTGAATGTGTCAAAATTGACAGTAGTATTTTCAGACTTTTACTCCTACTTTTGGCATAAAACAAAGTCTATAGCTTAAGAAAACTAATTAAACAACACTAGAAATAATTTTATAAAAGAACTGGACTTGAAATTTTTATATTTACATTTTTAATAACACATCTTGATTTCACTTTTTTTTTTTTTTTAGCATAATAGCAAGTTTAATTTTCACTTGAGGTCAGAGATGGAGGTGGATACTGACTGCACATCTCCTTTTCAGGGGATGAATTCTCATGCCCTGAAAAGACACTTGTTCTAACTGAAACCAGCTGGAAATACTTGCACTTATTTTAACTTCAGTTTTTCCTAGTTATCTAAAAAGATCACACTGTACTTGCTTAAACAAAACATTTAAAAATGCAGTTGTCATCCATTCTATTCCTCCTGTAGCTGAACACTTTGTTGTTTTATAATAAATGGTGACATTAGTTCATATCATGTGATTAAAAAGGATTCATCACACATTAGAGCCCATAATCGCAGCCTATAGTCTCATTTTAACATTTCTCACTGGCATATCCTACTTGACCCTGCTTACTGCAGCACTTCTATTATGCTGTCTAAAAGGACAAGAGGACTGAACAGAAACAAAAATGCAGGGGTGAACATTGCTTTCACACTCACAGCTATGTGTTCAGTACTGTTATAGCTCTAGATGAATAGAAGAAATCTGGAGTCTGGCCAACACCGCTCGATAGAAATCTCCATCTTCAAAAAAAAATGCCCTGATGTGTTTAAAATAAACTGAACAGCTAAACCAGTGAGCAAGAACCTTCTTTCACAGCAATACAGGACACCACTCAAGACAACCTGATTTAATATGGTATTAGCTTCATACCTTATGCACTGTCACTGTTTAGTGGTGTTTATTTTCTTTCTTAGCACACTGGTAATGTATGACGAGGATAAATATCAGAAAGGTCATTGGCTACTAATTAGATCTTTCTGCCTAGGTTTGTAATAGGTAATGCAGTGTTGACATATTGATTAGGAAAGGAAGCAAGCTATAATAAAGCAAAAGCACATCTTTATGGTACAACTTTGTAATACGTGGCATGCTGCTAACACCATGAAAATTGTGTCTCTATTGAGTGATACAAGCAACCCAAGGAGATCTTTCTTGGTTTAGCTCTTTCTTTTTTCTTCTCTTTCTTTTAAAAGACCTGTATATCAAGCTAAAAAGAAAAAAAAAAAAAGTTAAAATAAAGGGTAGCGAGGTGCTGTTTGAAGCAAACAGGTTCTGCTAGAGCTGAGCCACTGGCAGGTTTGTGCCCCAGGTTCTTGGGGCTGGTGGTGGAACAGGGAGACTGCCTCCAGTGTTAAGTGTTTTAGGAGACGGAAGAAGAGCAGAGAGCCCTGCTGCAGGCAAGGGAAGGAGGGCTTCCATGCCCATGGGGCTCCGGCACTCTACACACTAGTTCCACAGCCTGTTTGTCTTGTGTCTTGCCCCAGGTGCTTCCAGGTGGGAATATGGTGAGGAAGCCCAAGCTCAAAAGAGAGCCCAGCCCAAGGTTTACCCTGGACATTTCTGTTTCTCTGCTACTTACGCATAGTTACCATTACTCATTTAACTCCTAACCAATCTTAATGTTTGCACACATCAGTTTTATTGTTGCCCTTGTTTACTCACTAAAAAAAGCCTATCTAGAAGCCTGCATTGCTGTAGTTTTTGCCCGTGGCCTGTCTGATGGGGTCACCTGCTGACAAAACCGAAGGGGCAGACTGTAAATGTAAGCACCAGGTGCCTGATGTCCACAATGCCTCCTTATGGGCTCTGCCACCCACCTCTCCACGGCAAATCTGCTCAAGACAGGGCTGGATTGCAGCAGTGCAGGCACTGTCCTCCTGGTGCCTCCAGGCTGGGGATTATGCCTGCATTTCCTTTTATTTAGCAGTTTTAGAATAGCCTTAGAGAGCAGCAGGTCTGAATGAAAACTCTTTGGTGAGTGCATGGTGTGGTCAGAGTGAGGCAGTAAATGTCCCCTGTCCTCACAGCCCTGTTTCTGGGCCCCTACCATGGCCACCTGCACGTTTCCAAGCTACACCTCTGTCTGAGACAGTCTGCTCATCTAAAAGGAATCTTCTCCAGCTTTGCTGAAATCCAGGTATTCAGTGATGACTGGTGTCCACCCAATGGCAGGTCCTCTTCTCAAGAAAAAATCCTAATCAATCTGAGTCATACCACCTCCAGTTTCTCTTTTTAAAAAAAAAAACCACAGTGCTTATTTCTCCTCTCTCAATTGCTCACATTTCTTTCTGGGATGAAAAGACAGTCTGTTCTAGTGGCCGCTTTTTTGCTTGGCAAAATCAAGCTAGACTCAGGCTTTCCCCAGATCTCTCATAGCCCC
>JANHGN010006266.1:0-35147 GCA_024605025.1 Megaceryle maxima | reverse complement strand
GGGGGGGGGGGGGGCCGGGCTGCGGCGCCTGGCTTACCCGAGAGGGTCTCGATAGCCCGGATGGCCCAGTTTTGGTCCGGGTAATCCACGAAGGCGTAGCCCGACTTGAGCAGGACCTGGCCGGACAGAGGCAGCTTCCTCTCCCCGAAAAGCTGCTTGAGGTCGTCGGCGGTGGCAGCAGGACTGAGGTTCCCTATGTACAGCTTGTTCATCCCCCGGCGCTTCATGGGGAGTCCCCCCCCCCCCCCGGCTCCTCCTCTCCCTCGGCGGCCGGTAGAGACGCGGGGACAGAAGAGTACAGCTCTGCGCCACCCGCCCTGCCCCAGCCCCGCAGGAGCCTGTAAGAGCGGCGGGCAGCGGGCGGAGCCGCGCCGAGCCGAGCCCAGCCCGCCGCCCCCGCCCGCCGCCGGGACGGGGCGCGCGCCCCGGGGCCGCCCCGTCGGGTCGCGGGGCTCGGGAGCAAGGGAAGACCCCCGCGTGGAGCCGGGCCGGGATGTCCCCACCTCGGGGGTGGGGGGACCCGGCGGCCGGAGCCAGTTCCCCTTCCCGGAGCGGGGGTGGTGGTGCCGTGCCTGGCCCGAGCAGAAGCGGCTTTCAGCGGCGGCCCGCAGACCCCTGGAGTGGGGTCCCAGCCGTTTCAGGCCACTTAGTGGTGGTGGGTCGGGCGGCCTGGTCCTGCGGGGAGAGGGAAACCATCTTCACCTGGGAACTGAGGTAAAAAAAAATCAGTAAATAAATAAAAGCCTGTATTAAATGTGCTTTATTTGGAAAGCACGAGTGGACGCCTGCCCCAACTGAGGTCCAACCAGCCATCGCTATGTGCAAGCCTGTCATCCAAAAGACTTCGAGAAATGGAGATCTGGCACTCTGATGGCCCAGCACTGAGTTTTGTGTGTTCTCAGCCCAGTGGCAGATGGCTGCTGTAGCTTCTGGGGCATGTGGCTCTTGGGGGTTCCACTGAAAGATGTCCTCAAGTGACCAAGAGTTAGTGTCACAGCCTGGCTTGTTTGCTGACAGCTGGAAGCTGCAGGTTAAATGACTTTCTTTTCCTTTTTTCTTGAGATACAAAGCCAAACCTTTATGGAAGTGCCTCTGGGCTTTGACCAGAGAATAAAATAAGGTGCAGAATTAAGACTGGCTGACGGTGGGAGGTGACACAAGTGTCTCTGGAGTGGAGTGTTGTGCCCTCGGGCCTGTTGTCCTTTACTGGGGGTGGGGAATGAAGAGTGGCAGTCGAATTCCCCAGATTTTAAGCTGCACACAGGGGCAACTAAAAGTGACACTTCCTTGTGCCACACTCCATGCCGCTGCCCCTCTTCTCCTGTTATGCAGAGGTACTGGTTGGAGTAGGAATAGCAGTGACGGGTGCTTGATGCCATGCATATAGCAAAAATAGATGTGGTTGGACTGTGATGATGCAAAGCAAGAAGAATCCTTTCTCCTCCAATTTCTTGATCTTTGCTTTCAGTGCAGCTCCTGCTGGGCCACTGTTTAGCAGCAGGGCTAGGGGCTTTTCCATCCACAGAACATTTCTGTGGTGCTTTTAGGCTGAAATGTCTTGGTAATGGCCTTTTACAAAAAGGCTTACCCTCATTCAGGTCATTAATTCATCTCCAGTGATAAGCTAGCAACAGTAACGGGGCAGGGAGATGCTGTTTTATCACGTGAGGATAAAACAGCTGGGAAGCAACAGGACAAGCCCAAGGTTTCTGGAGTAATTAGTGCCCATAGGTTGCAATGCTCATTTATGATTCGTTGCTTATGTCTTCCACAGAAGCTGGGTGTAATGTAGCAAGTCTCCAGCAATTATCAGCATGACATCATCCCTCCTGTCCCTGATTTTTCAGTTTGCAAAAGGTGATCAACCTTCTTCCCAGCCCTATGGAGCTGGTATGCTCTTTCACAGAGTTTTGGTGGACCAGTCTTCATCCAGATTAGGTGGTCAAGGGAAGCATTTGCTTTGGGAAAGAAGATTTAAGAGCACTGATACAAAATAGCTGGTGAGGTAGCACCACACAGGCAAAGCTCAGGGCAAATGGTCCTAAAGCTGTCACAGGACCTAGCAGGAAGGGGAAGTCTTCTAATGGCAGCCCTGCAGGTGGGATGTGAAGTGAGATCATTCCTCTTTGAAGAGAGATGGTGATATGGAATGAGTCCTAGAAGTGGTGGTGAGACTGATAAAAAAGAACAAAAAAGCGTGAGGAAAGGTTGAAGGAGGGTTTGTTTAGTCTGGAGAAGGACAAGATAATGTGTTTGTGTGTGTGAACAGCTGCCTTGAAAAGATAGGAGAAATTGGGGAAAAAACCCTGAGTGTTAGGTTGATCACACAGAAAGACAAGGAGGTGGTACCATTCCTCAGCTGGAGGTTTTGGGAGGAGGTAGGACAAACATCTGGGACTACCGCATCCACCCTGGTGCTGGGGCTGGCCCAAGGGCTTGCCAAGTACTCTCCAAGCCCAGGATAAAAAGATTGCTCCACAACTCTGTTTTATCCAGACACTTTAGGAAGCCTGTCTTGGAGCAGGCAGGTTTCATCACCCTTTTCTGATGGACTGGTTTTATTGGGGTCGGCAGTCAGGGCAGTTTGGGCTCCTGTTAACAGACGCTTTGGGGGGGAGGGGGGCTGGCTGGGGCTGTGTTGGGACATCTATGTTGGGAACAGGACAGATAAAGGAGGAGGGAGGGAGGATCCTGCCTTGAGCCAACAGGAAGGGTATGGTGAAGCCATCACATTTCCACTAATAGAGGGGCTCCAAAAGTTGTGGTGTGCTTGGCAGGGCTGGCAGAAAGGTGGATTTAGGATAATCCCAAGGGTGATGTCCTCCATGAGCCATCTGCCAGTCATCAGCAATCAGAGAATTGCAGGCATCCTTTGTGACGGGAAGGGATGAAAAAGCATTGGAAGACAAATATAACATCTGACTGGGGTCTGGCCTGATCTCTCGGTCAAACCCAGGCAGGTGAAGAGTGTGGCTTTTCTGCCAGCAGACAAGAACATCACACAACTGCTCTTTGCAGCTGAATACAGCAGGGTTATAGCTGTGGATGTGTGTCCCAGGAGCTGGATAAACAGGCTACATGGCAGGAGGAAAATTGGCTGGACCACTTGCATGCCATGCTCCCCAGGAGCTGCACTGATCCAGCAGAAGCCCAGCCACCTGGCTCAGGAGGAACTTGACACATCTCTCCGACCTGCCCATTTTCTTCAAATCCTTAAGGACGATTTTCACTCATTCACCATGCAAGAGAAAGCAGAGCTTTATCCCACCCCTGACCCATTGATTGAGGGGATGGTGTGCGCTGGAGAGGGAGTGGTGTGCACTGGTGGAGTGGCTCTCACGTGTCCACCACTGTGCGCCAGGGACGAGACACCATGAGGCTGTAGCAGCCCTGAAATGTAACTCTAATAGAGCATTCACAGACTTGTCCTTTGGCTTTCAGAAACCTCCTAGCAATAAAACCAAACAGCTGCTATGGAGATGAGGAAGGAGCATCACAGACCTGTCTGCAGTCAGCAGTGCTGAGCAGTAAAGCAGCCCACCTGGGCAGGGTGAGATTATCCATCACAAACAGCATAACTGAGAATGTAACTCCAAATTTGGTTGAAAAATGCTTCTGTACATCTCAACCCCTGGGGAATCATTTTACTCGCCTTTTGCTATGATGTGATTGAAAATCTACTAATAGCACTTCATCAGCTTTCAGGTCATCATCCTGGGTGGTGCAAGGCAACTATCTTGGCTGGGTAATTCCATTAATAACAGGATCTCTGTTAATTACAGCTGTACAGGGCTGAGCATGACTGAGACGTTTTTTACAATGGGAATGGTGGGCAGAGACTGGCAGTAGTAATGTGCCAATAGATCCTTCCCAGCAGCCTAGAAGTTCTGCTGGCTCACCTAAAGTGATCTGGAAGGCATGGATGCCTAGGACCTAGGTCATCAAGTAAAGGCCAGATGCCAGAGATAGGACACCCCAGGGAGTCCTATGGAACCATACCCCTCATAATGAAGCAGCAAAAAAACCGGTCAGCTTCTCTTGTCTCTCTCTGAAAGCAGCTCTACTGGGTCAGGATTGTACCTTTCTGTACAATTGATTTGCTGGTGTTGAAATGTGAACTACAAAATAAACTACTTAAGGAGCTGCTAGGAAAAGTAAGATTTTCAGAAACTCATGGAAGTTCAGTGGAGAGCTGAAAACTGCTGCACTGCTTGTGCAAAGGGTGCCAGGAGAGTCACCACCCCCTGCTCTCCATTCCACTGTGTTCAGGGACACTGGACCCAGATGTTCTTAAGACCCTCTTTCAAGTTAATTTGTATTTGTAAGCTACCTTACAAATTTATTTTTCTGTGTTTCTGAATATACTAAAACCATGACTACCCTTGACAATATCAACCATTGCATGCAGATGCTCAGCAGCTCCCTTGAGCTATGCCATTGCCCGCAGGAACCCTCCTCATGCTCAGGGAGATGCTGGAAGATTGTACAGGGACTGTAGCATCTCTCATGCCAGGAGCGGCACAAACTGACCCAGAGGAACCTTCACCCGCACGTACTGGGGAGAGAACCGATGGCATAACAGCACAAACATTGCCCAGTTTCCTTTTTCCCCCACCTGCTTTTAAAGTTGGGGTTGTGATTTTTTTTTTTTTAATTTTTTCTTTTTTTTTTTAATTATTTGTCCTTCTCTTGACAGGAAAGTGGGTTAGCAAAGGCATTTCACATCCACCCCAGCAGATGTTACTTTTGCAGCCACGGTGGCTGTGGACGCTCCCCTCCTGCTAGTGGGATTTCTGCCCAAGGTCAGGGTACATTTATCCTCCCTCCCCTGCAATGACTTTGTGTTACACAGTGGCAGAGCATGAGGACATCCAGCAGTGATTCAGATGCAGTTTTGAAGCACATCACATACCACAGCAATCTGTCATTGCCGCCTAACAGGGCAACAGTGAGCATGATGGGGAGTACCTGACCCGGGGCTCTTTCTGAACTGAGCAGCAGTTGGAGTGATCCCAGGGCAGGAAACACCCAGACTAAAGGCTGTCCCCCTGCAAGGCAAGGGCAGGGCTGGAGCCAATGCTTTCCCAAACCCTAGAAACAGCTCTAAGAAGGAACTTAACACCAACAATTCCCATTTCCTTTTGTACCCTTGGTGGAGGAAAAGCTTTCATAGAGAGCAGGGGCACTGCTTCGCTGGGGATTGAGCCTTCCCAGAAGTACCAGGTATCACTGAGTGGGAGGATGCTCTTCTGTCAGCAACAAAGCCCTCAGATGAACTCAGGTGCCAGGAACTGCACTACAACTTGTGAAATCCTTGTTACTAAAACATGAAACTTACCAAAGGACAAATGTTCTTGACTCTGTTTGTCAACCCCTGCTGAGCAATTCAAAGAAAGCCAAAGACCATGACTAAGAAAATGCCATTCAAAGAATGAAGAGACTGCCTGCTCTGCGAAGGAGAAAGGCCAGCTCCAGCCAAGAGGGACTCCACCTTCCCAGGAACAATCCTGTACACATCCACAATGCAAACTCTGGTGCCGTGGCCCCAAAATGCTCATGCTGGCCCTGGACGCGGAGCAGGGATTGGGGATGCTCTCAGCACTGGTATTACACATCCCACAGCATGTTTAACCAACTTGATTAGGGATAGGATTTTACTGCTGAAAGAGCTAAAAATAATTACTGCTGAAATTCTGTTGCCCAGTCTTATATCCAGATAGTAAAAAGTGATACAGATTTATAAAAAATATCCGGGTTCTTTGAAAAAACCCTCTTAAGATGCCTGGGGTACTGCAGTTAACTGCCTTCCTCTCCAGGCAGCTGCAACAAGGCAGGGCCTATTTCTTCAGTCTCTTGCTTCCTGTGTCTGCACATCACTTTCAAGAGCAAAAGGGAGAAGCATTTTCTTCCCTGCACGAGTAGAGAACATAGTATTTAAGTCCAGAAATTAATATACACTATTTCTACACAAAAATATTCCCACTGTAAACCAATGTGGAGAGCTCAGTGCATCTCATCTGACGCAAGATTAAAAACACAATGAGATCACAGATCTAACTACTTTCATTTACTGTGTAGTGTTTGCACCAGGTCTTTAAATCCAATAGATAACTTCATACCTGAAACCCAAAGTGCACTATAAAAAAGTAAAGCAGACTCACAGTAGTAGGTCTTGCCCTTTAAATCCCAACCTGTGATGGTTTTGGTGGCACTTCTCTTTATAGCCAAGTGCCAGCACAGCAGCTCAGACAGCTGTTCTACATTTTCTCATTAAATAAAAGGCTGCAGGGCTGCTCCTGATTGTTCATCCTTTCTTGGGGAAGTCATTATATGAAAACCTGCAGCTTAGCAGTACTTAAACTAGGACAAATGTGACATGGTGCTCAGAAAGAAATCAGTTTTGTGTTACTATATAAACCCAGAGCTCCTTAACCTGTGGAACACCATGTGCCATCCTGCTCCTACTTTCTACTCCCCTCCAAAAGTTACTGGCAACTCCCATACAAAACAAAGATGTAACTAGGTCTGAAAACCACAGTAAGGCAAGAGATGGAGGCTGCCAATTAGAAATAGGACAGTAATGCATGGAGAGCAGCTGTCTGTTCCATCCTCATACAGGATAAGGGCAATCAAAGTAAAGGCCAAGAGGCTGCAGAACCATGGGGTCCTGTAACTACTCTTAGTCCATTAGAAAAGTGTAGAAATTGCAAGACAGAAGAAAAAAAAAAAGTCAAGGAACTCCAAAAGCTGAGAGCACAGTGACAGATGTAGCTTACTGTCTCACTGCTCTTGGTTTCTAGGTCTCCCATGCTTGGTCACCATTGGAGCTATGATATACCAGGATAAGGGAAGTTCTAGTCAGACCTGAGGATTTTCACATCTTGCACAGACTTTTCCTGGAAGTAGATGGGAGTTCATGAATTTGAGTACACAAAATACTACAGTAGTAGGAAAGCATCACTGGAGAGTTACACTAGCGACATATGCAGATAAAGATGTAGTCTTTTTAAAAAGGACAAAAATAAGAAAAACCAAGTAGACTAAATAGGATTTCATTGCCTTCTCTAAGTGTATGGTTTCCTACAGTCACTCATTTAAAGATCTCCATGTTAGAGATGATAATCTGCTAACAGCTCACCCCCCTCAAAGCTCAACAGCATTACCAAGAGTTTTATTGCACATCTTGTCTCACCTGTACAATGCTGATGAATGAAAGTTCTTGCTCCTGTTGCTGTATAACTTGCACATGGACTTCTCTACGCACGGGGTTTACACACCTGAGGCATTACATTTAGAGAACAACCACTGAGCAACACAGAACGAGGGTGATTTTTACTTCCGGGCTTTAAATAGTGCAGAATACATAGCACAAGTGTTGTAGTCTCTTTTCAACCCACAACTTACACTTGGCAAAAGTAAGTAGGAAAAGGAAAAACAAGTGTTTTATTTTTTTTTCCACTTTTTGAAAGCATTTTACACAGGTTTTGATCTTCAGAATACCTCAGAATCAGTAGAAAAAAAACTAACTGAACAGTTTGTCTTTACAATAGAAACCTTTCAGGAGTCAAAATTGAGACTAAAAAAATACATGCAAAACATACTCCTTTCAAAACACAACTTGAAACAAAGCACCAAACTACACAAATATGCAGAATGAAACAGCATTTAACATCACAGAAGTAGTCTTCATAAAAGGTGTAAAAGTCACCTATTCACTAGGCACTGTTCACTTTTTAAACAGAAGAGACAATAAAAATATTGTCCACAAACTTGCAGTTTCAACTCAAAGGCTGTAGCTAGAAATTCCTCTACGTGTCATGCTTTAATAGCGACCTGAAAGAAAACACACAACATACATGCTATTAGACTTCCCAAGACTGACAGCTGCTAGAGTGCTTTCTAAATTCACTGCATCCCTCAAACCTGCATCAAATTCAAGAGCCTTATGATGTGTCTATGAGAAAGTTCAGCAGTAAGTACAGGGAGTTCCTTCGTGTAGAAAAACTCCAGCTCTCATCATAGAATGAGAGTTCACTTTGTAACTGTTCCCCCCAGTGCCCATCTTCCCTTCCTTATCAGTAAAAGCAGTTACACATTTTTATGCAGACACAAATAGTAAACAGGAGAACACAACCTATTCTTTCCTCTCTGTATCCATTACAAAGGGAGTATCCCAGGAATGTGATTGTATTTTATTAACTTTCTGCTGTTGAAATGCAGAA
This sequence comes from Megaceryle maxima, assembly GCA_024605025.1. Lineage (NCBI taxonomy): Eukaryota > Metazoa > Chordata > Aves > Coraciiformes > Cerylidae > Megaceryle > Megaceryle maxima. The sequence goes on along the minus strand of JANHGN010006266.1, from coordinate 26,925 downwards.
TTATTTTCCATGCACATAAGCATGGAAGAAAAAAACAAAAAAAACACCCCAAAAAATCGTTTGGACCTCAGATGAGGTTCACCTCCTCTTTAACAACTTATATTGGGAAATTTAGTTTCAGTAGCAGAATGATTGACATTTGGGAATTCAGCCTTGCTATCCTGATTGGTAACCAATCTGTCAACGTACTACAAACTCCTAACAGTTCCTCACCATTTGAACAGTTTCAGAAGAAATGGTACCTCAGACTTTAGCAGGTGTCATTATCTAGTTTATTGTTTTGTAAGCTCAATATTTATTCTGTCCTCAAGGTTGCCAGTACCCAGTGAAAAATTCAAGGGATCTGTTGCTAAATAACCCCACAAATAACCCCATTGAAGTCAAGTAGTCTTTACAGGCATAAAAGCTCAAAAGAAGTTCAGGAGAAAGGTTCAGAAGTGGAAATTTGCTTTTGACATACAAGCTCTGAGACTACTTACGAGGTGAATAGGACCGAGATCTGGATCGAGATCTGTAGCCCCCTCGGCTGTAATATGGGGATGGAGATCTCCTCCTGTGAGAGGGTAACAGAAAACCCCTTCATTAGAGCCTGTGGCAGACGGGTGGCAGCAGCTTTCTGTAGATACCTCTAACCTGATGCTGCTATCAAGAGTGTACTCAGGAAAGCTAACAAGCACATAAATAGCTGACCAACATTTCTACTAAAGACTTAAATTTTCTTAATACTCTTTTTATTAATGGGTCAGAGTAATACTAGTCTGGATGAAGAAATACAAGCTCTCTTGCATTCACAGTCTGACTACATGCCATTTCATTGTTTCAAGCCAGGAGCATCCTAAACAAGCAGTGTAAGCCAAATCACACTAGCTTATCTAAATTACTTTTTCCTGAGATCAAAAGTTTGTTTAACTAGTGGTCACTGCTACGACAAATACCACCCCTGAACCCCTCCAATCCAGGCATTTTCAAGTTTTGCATTTCCTTGACAGTTCCACTAATCTTCCAATGGTAACAAAAGAAAAAAACCAACCCAACAAACCAAAACCAAACAGCCACCACCAAAACAAAAACCAAACCACACAACAAACATTCACCGCATTAACTTTTTGGCATAAATCACGAGTTTTTCCTGCACTAACTGGTCCCTATACTAAGGGAACCTCTGAAATTAACTGCACTGCTAACTGAAGAGCTGCAAGTACTCCACGTTCACCCTGTTACAGTTAATGTGTTTAAAGATATCCTAGACTTGAGTCACAGAAGACTCAAAAATTACCACGTATAAGAGTATTTCCACTAATAACCAGATACTGAAAGGTTTCCTGTCATACCTGTAAAACTGATCCCTGTCTTGTACAGCTCTCCATCCTCCTCCACCACCGCCACCACCTCCTCTGTGAATACAAAAGCAGAATGGCTTTTGAAAATTTTATAAACAAACAGAAAGGTCATTGTAGAAGCAAAAAGCATCTTCAAGCTTAAGAAAATGATAAAAAGACAAGAAAACATTGTTTCCTACACTGGATAATGCCGAATTACTTCATTATCTTTATTTTTATGTATTCCTGGAATGAGCTGGCTAAACTCGATGTCAAGAAGCAGTTACAGAGGACTCATGTTCCAGCTGACCAATAGTGTATTTTACCATGTCATACTCTACAACTAGCAGCAATTTAAGATCAGTACATAGCCTTCGCTTCTAAGACCACTTCTATTCCCAGATGCTTACCCACTCAAGGCAAGAAATTTTTTTTTTTTTTTTTAAGTAGGAAGATCAATTCACTGTCCTGAGGGAAAAGTAGATTCCAAGGGGGAGGCAGAGAAAAACCCAGAGCCTTACATTTTAACACTTGACAATCATGTTTAAACAAGGGCATTTAAGAAGCGAGATACAATTTCTTACACAGAAGCTGCCTAGAACTGAAACAATATTGTGTAATGCATTAAGTGTTTGGGCTAGTACCTCCACACATACAGATATGGTGAAGCATTACCAGGAGGAGAATAAATCAAGTGGATTATTGAACAGTCACTGCCACAGATGCCTCGCAGCAGTTCAAATCCACCATGTATCATATAAAGGACAAAGAATCCTCCAAACACTATGCTTTCAATCAGGTCTCCTTTTTAAATTTTTTTATTTTTAAATTAAAAAGGTCTTCTCCATTTGGTAGACAGACAGTGTGCAAACTGTGGGGTTTATTTGGGTTACTTTTCAGTTTACAGATACTTTTCCAGAGAAGATTAAGCATCCCATGGCAACAAGCAGAAATTATAAAGTTCTAACATGACAGTTTCTATTTGAAATCTTATTTCCCTTAAGGCTTCACTGCACAGAGGGCAAGAGAGGCAAAGTAATTGTTACCAATTGACTTTCTAGGGTGGAGTACTAGTATGCGTTGCTCGCTGCATCTTTAACAATTCTAACTTTCCCCTCCTCAAGAAAGCAGTCACTACACAACACTATTCTCCCCCCCAAACAACCAAGATCTGCAGGATGAGAAAGGAGGCAGACCATGTTTTTAAAGTAGACACACACAAACGATCTGTGGTTTACTTTCTCTCTTTGAATATCTGCTATGAAATGACATGAAAAAGGTTTTGCAGTGAGCTTTAAAACACTGTAATAGGAGGCAAGGAGGAGATAACCACGCTCAGTCACTAACACTGACCACAGAGCTATTGTACTTTCCTGTACACCGAGAACGAAACAGAAGAGTTTGCTGAAAGCTAAGATCGCAGAATTCATTATTTCCTTTGAGCTATAATGTGGTATTTTAACTTGAATTCATCTATTTCCATGAATACCTGGTTGCCACCAGGGAACAATCATAAATCCACCCACTGCTGATGCATTAAAGCTTTGCAAACCACTTAGGAAGTGCTACTATAGAATTCTGCAGCTACAGGAACATTTGCTAATTGCAAACAGAAAAAAACCCAACACCTTTTATCTGTGTTCAACTTAAGTCTCCCAGAAAGTGTGAGATTTTCACAGAAGTGTTGGCAGTGGTCTTAATGGAAAATGCAGAGACAAACTTGTTCTATCATCAAAAACAATTACACACAAATATATTTTCAACAGATTTATCAACTTTGCCATCCCTCTGACATATTGCAAGCTGAACATTTACCTTTCAGGCAACTACTATGCTGTCTAGTTTAGACTGAAGACAAAAGGAAATAGGAAATGCGAGTTGTTCAAGTAAAACACATACATCCAACTGGAAAAAGTAAGCTACTTTTTAATGCATGTGTCCAATACAAAACAGGTAATGTTCAAGTCCCTGATTCCTTATTTTTGGCAATACCCAAGGTGCCCTTATTATTAATGGGGGAATACTGGTGACAACTGAAATTTCCCGCTTTGTCTACTACACTATGCTCAAAATCTATGTTGCCACTACAGTACCAATTCAAAATACTAGATCTGCACCTGTTCCTACCACCATTTCTATGCTAACAGATGAACCAACAAAAGATTCTTTTAAAATGAGAGTACAGAAAACACAGTTTTTAAAAACTTAATGGAGATTAAAGAAACATTATGAATGAACTCATGCCACAGGTGAAACATCATGAAGTATTTTTCAACATGACCTGATTTGTACTGAGCAGTCATTTTGTTAAAGATTTCACAGTAAGATGACAGTGAGTGCAAAAAATGTTCTGTCACACTTATGCAGGATGACACTTAAATAGGTAGAAATGTAGATGAGAAAACAGTTTAAAAAGCAGCTGAATATTACAAATACTAACTCACCTGTACGATCTGCTGTAATAGTCACGATCATCATACCCTCTGTCATACCCTCTGTCATAGTAGTCTCGTCGTCGTGAGCTGCCACTGCAAATAGTGAAAGGATTACATTTAGTAAGATATAAAATATTGTTTGCAGCGATTTTTAGTATGCAGTCATTTTAAGTATACATCATCAAGTGACGACATCAGTGGACAAGGGAAGAGCAATAGAAGTCATTTATCTGGACTTTGCAAGGCCTTTGACAAAGTTCCCCACAAAGTTCTCTCACAAGTTGGAGAGGTATGGATTTGATGGATTGTTCAGTGGATAAGGAACTGGCTGGATGGTTGGATGTCCAGATGGAGATGGGTGACAAGTGGTATCCCTTAGGGGTCTGTACAGGGACCAGTGCTGTTTAATATCTTCATCAATGATGACAAGCTAAGTGATGTGGTTGATATACTAGAGGGATAGGATGACATCCAGAGGGACCTGGGCAGGCTGGAGAGGTGTGCCCAGGTGAAACTCATGGGGTTCAACAAGACTCAAGTGCAAGGTCCTGTCTCTGGGTCAGAACAATCCTCATGACCAATATAGCCTGGGAAACAAGCTGACAGAATCATAGAATTGTTTCATCTGGAAGAGACCTTTGAGATCAACAAATCCAACCTTATTCCTAGCTCTATCAAAACCACTAAACTATGTCCTTAAGTACAACATCTACACAGCTCTTAAACACCTCCAAAGATGGTGACTTCACCACCTCCTTGGGCAAGCTATTCCAATGTCTGACAACACTTTCAGTAAAGAAATTCTTCTTAATATTTAGCTTGAGCCTCCCCTGATTCAACTTTAGGCCATTTCTTCTTGTTCTATTGCTGTCACCAATGAGAACAGACCAAACTCCCACATCACTACAACTACCCTTCAGGGAGCTGTACAGAGCAATAAGGTCTCCCCGCAGCTTTCTTCTCTCAAGGCTAAACAAACCCAGATCCTTCAGCCTTTCCTCATAAGACATGCTCTAAACCCTTTACTAGCTTAGTAGCCCACCTCTGTACCCTCTCCAGCACCTCAATGTCCTTCATGTATAGGAAGGCTACCTTGCAGAGAGTCTCACCAAAGCTGAGTACAGAGGAATGATCACCTCTCTGCTCCTGCTGACCACACTATTCCTGATACAGGCTAGGATGCTGTTGGCCTTCTTGGCCACCTGACAGCAGCCACATGGAAAAGGACTTGCGGGTTCTGGTGGGTAAGAAGCTGGACATGAGCCAACAATGTGCAATCACAGCCCAGAAGGCCAAACACATGCTGGGCTGCATCAACAGAACTGTGGCCAACAGATTCAGAGAGAGGAATCCCGCCACTGCTTTGGTAAGGCCTCACCTGGAGTACTGTGTCCAGGTCTGAAGCCCTCAACACAAGGACATGGGCCTGATTGAGCAGGTCCAGAGGAGGGTCATGAAAACTACCAGAGGGCTGGAACACCTCTCCTACAAGGACAGGCTGAGAGAGCTGGGGCTGTTCAGCCTGGAGAAGTCTCTGGGGAGACCTTATAGTGGCCTTCCAATATGAAGGGGGCCCAAAGGAAAGCTGGAGAAGGACTGTTTACAATGGTGTGTAGCAATAGAAGGGGCAATGGTTTTAAAAAGTAAAGAAGGGTAGGTTTAGATTGAACATTAGGAAGAAGTTCTTTAATGTGAGGGTGGTGAACACTGGAACTGGTTGCCCATGGAGGTGGAGACATTCAAGTGCCCATCCCTGGAGACATTCAAGGTCAGGCTCCATGAGGCTCTCAGCAACCTGATCTACTTGAGGATGTCACTGCTTACTGCAAGGGTGTTGCACTAGATGACCTCTGGAGGTCCCTTCCAACCCAGGGCATTAATAGGGTTATAGAATTACCCTGCATGCTCACAGTTTAAATGATTGTGAGCATTCCTACTTTCCCTTCCATGGAGATGGGAACAGAACAGCTTTAGTAATTGCTTTCTGAAATGCTTGAACTTCAAGACAGGTACTTTCCTCCTTGATCTGAAACTGCTTAAACTTTTGCTGTCACAGGCACATGAGGAACTCCATTCTGTGACAACTGTTCATTTACTTTTTAACTCTCAGAAAGCTTCTTTTGGAAAAAACTTTCCAATTTAAAAAAAACCCAACCACCTGCTGTGTCAACACAGCATCAACACAACATAGCCACCAGCACTATAAACTGGAAGTCTTGGGGGGGGGAATAAATTACTTGTTAAAAACATTTAATTTGAAGTTGCCAAGAATGTAAAAATGTACTTTGTGCATAGGGTAAACTGTGACATTCATCTGCTCAATTAGTATTTGTGTGAATATTTATTGAAGGTACATAGGACAATTTAAATATAATAGGACAAAAATTTAGAATTTAGAAATTTAGAAATAGTAAAAAATATATTTTACTGTAGACATTTAGATAGCTGGTGTCTGGTCTGCATAAATAAGGAACACAACTTTCTGCCCACTGTAATCCAGGGCTGACCCCAAATCAGTCACTGACAAGTGCTATATAAATTAACCCTCCTATCTGAAGAGCTGGAAGGATACCCATTACTACTGATGGCTGTCTACAAGTAGCTTTGTAGCTTTTCTCTTTTTTCCAGTTCTGAAGAGCCTCCTTTATCAACTGAGTTTTCATTTTCAGAAGCTTTGCCAGCTAATCACATCAGTTTTAGCACACCTCTTGTTGAGACTTGGAAAAAAAAAAAAAACCAGCAAATCTTCATTAAGCATTATTTTTCTACCTTAGTTTCTAATACTGAAACACCCACATAATGTACAGTATTTAAGTCATAAGGAACAAAACAGCTTTCAGAACCGTGCATTAATACAAAAGCCTGATAAACTATGAAAACCACCCAGCATCGGGTCTCAGAGAGGATACAGAACAGTTTTTAACAAAACAAGGTAATTAATCCTGTCCTGTATCAGTCTGGAAAAAATCCGCACGTATTAACTTACTACGTGGGTCTTCCCATATAGATTCCAGGGGTAGGTGTGTGAGGTCTTTTTGTTATGGAGAAGTCTACTCGGATTCTTCTTCCATCCAGCTCCATTCCATTGGCACGTTCCTTTGCCTAAAGGGTGATAAAATACAATTAGCTACAGGTATTAATGTTATTACCAACAGAAGGTTCTAACCACTCCTTTAAGTATTGAGAACTCTGTTAGGATGCATGTCTAAGTTTCACTTATGGCTAATATGTAACAACAAACTCACTCTAGGTCAGCTGGATAGAAGCTTCAGTAACCACTTAAGATGTGATTTATACTGCATAAAAAGCCTGAAAGGAACATAATTTAACAACTCTTCCAGTACCTCTATTTCTAACATGATTAAGAGGACCCTTTCAACAAGCTTACGTAGGAAGATGCAACTACTCCAATATGTGGCATGAAGCAAAGCAATTAGTAGTTAAAGAAAACTTATGTTGATTTTTTTCTTCCAAATACATTCTCCATAACCTTGAATATAGTAATAGGAGTCATAAATCTTAACTAAACCAAACAACTGCATCCAAAGCTCCAATTTAACATGGAAGCTTTCACATCAGATTTGTAAAAGATGAGACTAGAGACTTTAAGTAGGGGATTTATGCAGAATATAAGCCTAGTTACAGCCCGTAAGCAAACTGCTCTCCAAGGGCTGGCCCAAGTGCAGAGTTCTATATCCATCAAGTATAGAATTCTCTGTTCATTCTGCAGCACTTGTAAGCACAAATCCCATAGTTTTTTATATGGTATTGACACTGCTTCAATTTACTGAATCCCTTAGGGTTTACCATGGACAGCTGCAGGCACCAGGAAGTCATGTACAGCCTGGCCTTTTTATTTTAAAGACAGATTCGTCTCCACCCTTTTCAGACTGAAGCACTGTAGGTCAGCAGAATGTATGTTAGTGCTCCTACAGAGAGCTCTGAAAGGGCTGTCTGGTCCACTCCAAACATGCCTCTTATTAAATCTAAGCTAACATGTGGAGTTAAGTCTCATATCATCATTACAACAGAGACAGTGTTTCTGCCTCTTTGTATTATTGGCATAGTTTGCTCTATGGTTAGCCTGAAGTTTGCTTCTGTGAATTACGCAACAGCTCAGGCTACACAGGACTCAGCATTCATGCCTCTCTGTTACATAGTAGGGTATCTTTTAAGACTGATGTTTATTATGAGGCGCCACGTATTTTTTAGGCCCCAAGTTACTCTAGCCTATCCCATTAGAGGATATACATCTCAGAAACTAAGAACACAGCATAGATGCTATACATTCTGTATTCCAACCTACCTCCTTAGCATCCTCAACATTTTCAAAGTACACAAATGCAAATCCTCTTGAACGCCGTGACTGCTGGTCATACACAATGGAAACATCAGCAATTGGACCATACTTGGAGAAAACTTCTCTCAGATCTCTTTCTGTGGTGTACAGACTCAACCCAAACACACCGAGACAACAATTTGGGTCAGGATTTGCCTAAAGGAAGGGACAGATAGAAGCAATTTTAGTCTAGTATCTATCTGCACTACAAGGTATTTCACAAGCTTTGACTGTCATGAGCTTCAAGACAAAATGAACAAGATGATACCGCTAAGATTCCAGTTGGGTTACCTTGCTAACAGACACTATTACAATCAAACCTACAGATACACAAGCCTCCTTTCACAAAATTACTTCCATTTCTTGTGGTACTGTACAAGCTACAGTTACAGGACGTAACAGGCACTATATTTAAAGTTTTCCCCTCACAAAATTACCTGATGACTGCCAAACATATATATATATGCTCAAAGGCTGGGATCACACCTTAATTTCTGTTAGTTCTCACTTCCCCTTCCCCCCCCCCCACTTCAGCACAAACCACACTGCACTCAGACACCTGAGCCTGTAAAGCACCTAAATGCAAGCTGGTTTGCATGCTCATTTAATAAAGACACCAGTAAAACAGCTTTTAATTAAATGCTTCATTTTCCAGGCTTTCTAATCAAGAAAAGCACAAATGTTTCTACTTCCTAATTCTACCCCCATCCTTCACTGCATACATTAATTCATTCATTGCAGCAGGTATAGTGCCGACAGCCTGCACTGGTGGCACTTTTAAAGGCATCTGTTAAAAAACAGACAAACAAGCAAGACACTTCCGCCCCACAATCCTAAGCTTATGGAGATACAGGGCTTATCAAAAACCAAATGACAATTAACCACAGCAATCTCTTAACTATACCTAAACAGGAAACAGAATGTTCTTCTGGAAAACTCCATTAATTAAGTGATTTCAGGATATATCCAGGACTGTGTACGAGTTGCACATTTCTACAGCGGACATACCCTGTTTCCAATATGACGTCTGCGAGTAGACATGGGTGAATGGCTGTGACTGTGTCGTCGACGATAATCCCGACTGTAAGACCTACTTCTGGATCTCCTGTGAGAGCGGGAACGAGAGCGTGATCTTGTATAGTGTCTACGGGAGCTCCTCCTTGATCTAGACCTGAGGGGAAAAACAGAAAGAGGTAGTGTTGCTTTTTTTTTTTTTTTTTTAAACCCTTCAAAAATATGTCAGATAGTCACAAAAATCAAATGACCATTTTCCAAAAAATCTGCAGTATCACACGATTCAACTATAATCAATTTAGTCACTACTCAAGGACTGTGTGCTAAATCTTTAAAATTACATTACTGTAGTTGCTCACATAGCATTTCTACTGCAGAACAGAAACCTCAACCCATTTTAGTTAGCTTTTAATTCTCCAGTACCTTTTAACTTGAACAAGACTATCTTGGTTTCACCCAGTACATGCTTAGGATAGTCACAGTAGCATTTAAGTAAAATTAGCAGGGGTGGCTTTCTTTTAAGGACAACAGAGAAAGGGACTGGGAATATATGAATTAACATGAAGCTTGCACAGCTGCAGAAGTGCACTCTGGTTATTCTAACACTCAGAATAGCACTGCTTTCAGTGACACTGAAAAGCAAATACGCTATAACACAGTGCATAATTACAAGCACAGAAGTCTGGTAAATGCCCCCGAAACAGATCTTAAAAACCCTGAGAAATTAAGCAGTAGTAGGTTTATTTATCTTAAGAGTATTTCAAAAATTATTTAACATTTTGCTTTTCATGCATGTTTGTACATCCACGCTTCAACTGTACTTAGGCAAAGGTGGAACTGTTCACTAATTTCAGCCTAGCCTTCCTCATAACAATTGCAGAAATGTTTTCTAATGGCACTAGGTCTGTGGAGATGAGGTTCTGAAACACTTCAATTCCTTCTACTAAGCCCTCAGCCCTCCCAACACAGACAATCTTAGCTGAAAAGCTGGGCAGACACTTAAACTGGAGTCTTATCTCTGAGCTTGGTCTGCTGACAGCAGTCGCTGAACAATCTGAGCTCCTCACAACTACAGAGAAAATCCTGGCATGGCTAGCAAGTGCAGTAGCAGTTTAATATTCAATGGCTCTTAGTTAACCTTCAGACTCTTGTTTGTGTCTTAAATGTCCTTCCTCTAGTTTGTGGAAGCCAAGGTAGCTGAGTACTGCCTGAGACCATAAGCTACCATCACTGCACAACTGTGTTTCACAGTAACACCACTGCTACACTGACATAAAAATAATCTCTTAACTTGAACCCGTTTTTACTCCTGAGCATTTAACAGCTTCTTCCACAGACAGGACTTCTTACTAGGCAAGTGACACCAGACAGTCAAACTGCACAACATACATTCTGTACAAGCCTGCTTAAAAAAACCCAAACAAACAAAACAAAAACAAACAAATGCTTTCAGCCTCACCAAAAGTCAGTCAGCTAAGTTCTGTCTTCCTCAGCTTGAAACATGCATACATGTCTAGAAGAAATTACTGCAGTGTATCCCATTACAGTATATCCATTATGTATATAAAAAACACCACCACCAAAAAGAAAAAAACCCACAAAACCAAAAACGAACACACACCTATTTTTGATAAATATAAGTACAAAAAAAAAAAAAAAAAAACAAACCAAAATAGAGAGGTAGCTTCCCTGAGGCAGGGAAGACAGTAAAGAAAGGGAGAAATAATAATAATGAAAAATGTTCAGCACGTGTATAAAGCTACATTTCAACCACTGACAGAAAAAACTGAGAGCAAACACAGAAGAACTGAAGGTCCCAGGTAATACAATGCACCCATTACACTGAACAAGAGATGGACACTTAGAAGGTTCATTTTAAAAAAAAAGCACTATTTGTGTTTTGCTGCCTTAGATGTCATACTGCCATTATTCTCCTTTGCTGCAAATCCACCGCAGATTCCTTCCTTTAGAATTATTTAGACTTCAGTGTCAGCCAAAGATAACAAGCTTGCTATGCTGCTGCTGAAAACTTCAATTAAAGCAGATTTTTAATTCAAGTACATCCACAACCTAACTGATAAATAAGCCAGGAGACAGATTTGTTATCAAATCTAAGTTTAAATTATAAAGCTCGTACCTCAAAAATACATTAGCAACAGAAACTACCAAGAACCATGAAAAGTTCACACAAGGTTTTTTCCTCTGGTGAGAGCCAGTTAGATGACCTGCTCATGATCACATCCAAATGTGTGACAGCACTGAAAGAGGTATATGTATGTTGGTTCTAAATATGTGCCTTGACAGAATTCTGCCCAAATCTACTAATGAACACACTCACACCACAACTTACTTCCAGTATTCCCATCATAGATATTTTCAAGACAGCTGTTAAATGCTCAGGAAGCTGTGGAAGCCATAAACTTCTACTTTTTACTTTTTGATTAACAAAAGTCAGTTGCTGGGCCATTATTTAAAGGATGATCTCTTGTAAAGTAGATTATATACCATGTCTCTTAGAAATTCTAGATCTTGTATTTGCTTCTTCCAGCATTTTATACAATTTGTGACTGCATTCTTACACAGTATTACAATTATTCGGCATGTGAGAAACAGTGCTTCAAAGAGTAAGGAATTCCTAGAGGTTAGGGATTATGGTGCAGGACATGCTGGGCTGGGTCCTGACTTGCTTGTTATTTTAAAATTAAAAGGTTCCCCAAAGGTGTTTTGCTGTCTCCATCCTCAGAAGTTTTCAAAACCCAACTGGATAGAGCCCTAAGAACATGGTCTGAACCCAGAGCTGACTCTGCCTATGAATCTCTCACTACTGATAATTCCAGGTCACTCTAATCTCACACTACCTAAAGCAATATTACTCTACCAAGTATTTATTAATTTAATTTGACATATTTGCTTTTGCATTACAGGGATTGCAAAGTGCATGATTTTACACTTCCAACAATGTCTGAAGTAAACAGAAAAGACAAGCCCACTCTGCTGTCAAAATTTCCTGTATTTTCCTTTTTAGAAGCTTTTCAAGCCTAATGCTTTGATCTTGCAAGAACTAAACCTAAGAGCTGACAGTATTTTCCATCACGAGTGATTGCCAACAGCATGTCTTCCAGAGTTGTTGTGCTTCCTCCAGCCCGACCCCCAGGCTCTGACAAGCTTCACTGACTGGTTATACACGTAAGTATACTGTCAACAGCTCAACGGGAAACCCTATTGCTGAAAACCATGTTTTTTAACCTGAACACTTAAAACCAAGGAATGAACTATCAACACTTCTGCACTCAGCACTCAATTATTTGTGTCTTAAGAAAATACCATCATTCATCCATTTACAGATTGTTGCCTCTGCACCATTAAATACATACATACATCTTACATGACACACCTGCTAAAGCCCATGTACAGCAGCTAGCAGTGATGTTTATAGTCTTATTTCTAAACTTCCAGCTATTTCATGTCTCAGTCATATGTCTGGACAGTTTTAAGATGGATTCTGTCACTGTGCACAGCTTATTTAGCACAGAAGGACTGTTGAGACAGTGCAAAGGGCATTTTCATAAGGCACATTTATGTTGCCACAAATACTATAAGCGAGCTACTTTCTCCACAACTACTTTTGAGACCTTGGAAAGCTGTCTAATCTTTAAAACTTTCCATCCTGATAATTTTTAAGTTAAAATATATATTTAAAAAAGCCAAACAGATGTCTGTTGAAATTCCTATTTATCTCTACTACTTTTTCCATGGAATGTACCCTTAACTACTCTAGAAAAAAACAAACCCAAACACTTCCATTGAAAAATGTTAGACATTAACATGGTCTAAAATAGATAATCTACTGATGCACTTCTTTTAATAAACAGAAGGAAAAAAAAATATCTTGAGTTCCTAACACTTCACACTCAGAAACTAGCCATTTTCTAAGACTTAAAAGGCAGGCCACCTGCCAACTGTCAGCAGAGATACAAGCCTCAATAACTATCTGTTGTAAGAAGCTTCAGAATATTTAACTACATAGTTTAGCTTTTCAAATCCTGAAATCACACATTGCCCTTTAGATTCCAACATGCACACATCACCTGTTAGTTATCTCTGGAAACAGAACTAGGCTAAACTGCATTTCAGTTCACCTCTGACACAATTATCTGACTTGTAAAGAGGAGAAAGAGGTAAAAGAAGTAAACTCACCTGGATTCAGACCTGGATCTAGATTTTGACCTGGAACGCCTGGAATCCTCCTTAGATCGAGATCTTGCAGGGGTGTGCCTCCCCGACTTGCCAGACCCATGAGCACTTCCGCTTCTGGAAGCAGAACGGGATTCCTGCACGCAGATATTGAAAGCCTAATTTGTACACAATTTCTCGTTTACCTAAGGTCTGCAAACAAGCTCCAGTGAAATAAATGGTAAAAATTCATATCTACGTGTCCGGGCAGTTGGCATTAGAACTGCCTAGATTTTTAAGAAGATTTTTTTTATTATTATTATTTTTTCTTTTTCTTTTTTTTTTCTTTTTTCTTTTTTTTTCCCTGGTAGACACTTTTTTGCCCTGTATATACTTTTTCTTTTAAACAGATAATGCATGCATGTTTATCAAAATATACAGGGACACATAAACAGACTAGTAATTACTTAGCGTAGTGCTTTCAGATTCCAGATTACTTCTTATCTTAACTTCATTTTTATTCCTTTTCTTCATTCTTCCGTTTCAAATTCTGACTTCTTTCATCTTCCCCACTTCACACAAATTGCTCAATATTCTACAAGTGGGACTTCTGGTATGATAATTAGCATGCATTCACTTTCTTTTTTTTCAAATTTCAGCTTCACTTATTCCTGAGCTTCAAATAATTCTCATTTATAAAACTTGACAAATGGCGACTTCCGCATTTTCCTTCTTCAACATTAACCTTAATAGAAAAAGAACAGGATGAAGAATATTTAAAAACTCCAGGATAAAATCTAGTGCCAAAACTGAAACTAGAAAAAAAAAAAGGTTTTGTGGACTTTCACTATATATGCAGTTCAAGAATTGAAACTACCAAATGCCCTGCTATTTTATAGACAGATTCAGGCAATTCAGTTTAACTTTGTACTAAGTAACTGGATTTGCTATTTAGGCCTATATTTAATAGCAAATGCACAGTGGATCAACTGAATACCTACAAATAATTAGGCAACTAGCATTAGTAAACTCAGAATACTTTCACACTGTCAGCCACATACTTAAAGACAAACTGAACAAGAAGTGACTTAAGCAAGGTCCCTACTGCGGCCACAGAAAGCAAACCTAATGTGCTCTTTAAATGTAGAAAGCACAGTGCCATTGTTCTTTCAACGATCTACACTTAGACTGCTTTTTGGGACATTTCTTGCAATTTAGAAGGCCTAGTTTGAAGGTTCATGAGCACACTCACACCTACATTGCCTGCACATATACAGTGTCATGCTTCCAAGTAAACCTCAATTTTCCACTGACCAAAGATGCAATTCTGTACAACACACTCATACACTGCTCTGAAACAATATCCTAGCTACTCTATTATTTACTGCTAATGCTCTTTGATAATGACACAACCTAATTATAATTTTCAACTTTTATGTAAAAATTAGTTTTAATCAATATCAGGCTTAACTTCAGTGACAAGGCTTAAATACTTAGTTTGAACACACTAGAAGGTATTTTTATTTCAAGATATTAGAGAAAAATTAAAATTCAGCAGCAGAACTCTAATTTTTTCCTGAAAACATTTCTAGTTGTGTCAATCCTGATCAAGAACTCTCACTAACAACAGCAGAGTAACAGATTTTTCTGAAAAATCACTTGTTTTCTCTCTGTAACATCTCCTAAACCTGAACACTCAACCTAATGGGCATTCTATACTGATCGTTCCAAATTAATTTGCCAGTTGAAAATTCAGTTGTGCTTAAACCAGTTGCATACAATGTAAAATAAAATTTAGCTGTTTACAATTGCCTACGATACAATACAGGGAGAGAGAGGGAATGGAATAAACACAACTTGCAGGATAAAGCAACTTTCAATTAATCCAAGAGTAACAGAAATAACACAAAGTTGGTCACAGTCATATTCTTCTACCAAAATGTTTTAAAAATGTTTTCTAAACTATAGCTACCTCATATACTAATCCTGCAAAGGGCAGTGCAAACTTGTAAGAACTAATTTAAGTTAAAGAAATTTAACCTAAACCCATTACTACCATCAAACGAAAACAATCCACTGAGACAAGTTCTGAGTTGATGTATTAATTTAGCTCTAAGAAGTTTTCAACTCTTTTTAGAACAGTTTGATGAGGCAAGATTGAAGAAGGGCCAAAACCCAAAACTAAGGCTCTTATCCGAGGAAAAAAACTTCCATTCACAAAATTTAATTCTCTTGACAGATTCAGGTTAGACAGAAGGAGCCGTGTCCAAACACAGTATCTGATGCTGAACAAGACATAAGAAATCCATACTGGGAGACAAGCAGCATGAAGAATCTTGCCCATATACATACCCTGTAGCCTTTTTAGAAGCCAATGAGCTTTGAAGAAACCAGCAGACAAATGGTATTAGCACAAGCAAATGACCAAAGTCTTCATCTATTTGATACTTTTATTTGGAAGATCTCTGCTATACTGTCTTAAGACTGATGTGGAAACTGGACACTGAGGGTCTGAGAAGAAACTAGGAAAAAAACCTTAAGACAGCTATATATCTACATCAGAAAATTAAGCTCTTTTGGACTTAACATTTACCCGGTTTTAAGCCTACACATGTTGTTACCTTCTTAGAAGTGTTTCTCTTCAACCTACCACGTTTTACAGGATTATGCCACTTCTTTATTACTCCCAGACTCAAAGGAACTCACTGCACTTCTCCTACTCTGAATATTCCTAAGACTAGCAATAAAACCTAAAATTTCTAAGTTGCTACCCTCCCCTCCCCACTCCAACCCTCAGGAAACCTCCCTACACCAAACTTCAAGCACCAGGAGCTTGCAGCAGTCCAAACTGAGTTTATGGCTTATTATACTGACAGCCATTGAGGCTTCACCCAAGCCGCTCCCATAGCTCATTTAACTTGGAGAGTTTCTACTACCTGGTTTTGTTCTTTTTCTACTTTTTTCTCTTTGGCTTTGTGAATTTTAAGTTTTTTTAAAAATGCCTGATTATGCTCCTGTCATGTCTGTGTAAGAAGAGAGAATCTTCTTTATTCTACCTATATTCAAACACTGCTGGTAAACAGATTAAGACTGCCATTTGCTATGAAATAAACATTTTTCTGACCTTGAGATCTAACCACCAGATCCCCCCCATCTTTTACCAACAATTCTTCCCTTTTGTCAGGTATTACTGGAATTCAGGTGGAAGCCCTGAAGTCCAGGCTTAACATCTCTCTATATAGAGCTATCTACTCTATAAGCAAGGAATCTCACAACAGCAAGATTTTGGGGGCAAAGACAGAAAAATGTTTCCCTTGACAGAAGCAGATGTAAGGTATGTAAATGAGGACCGTGTGTTCTTTGTCCTTCTGAGATGCAGTTTTTCCTCACAGGAATACAAGTTACAGGTTTTAGTTATTTAGTGTAAGATACAGGCAAATAAAATTAATAGTATTTAAAAAAAAAATACAAGTACCTATACACATAGGTTTTCACTTATTTTCCTAAGGAAAGGTGCAGCCTCACCTTACACATCAAATCTGCAGTCAGATTTATTCAAGGTGTAATTGTGCTAACTTAACATTCCTTCAACCTCTCTGCTAGTAAATTTAGCAACTGATGCAACAGAACAGTAACAGCTTTTGCCCTTTCCCCCCGAATGCACATGATCATCAGACCACTGCTGGAGGGGGGGAACAGGACTAGGAATGCACTCAGAGGGAAAGCAGAACAACCAATAGTTTCCAAACTCCAGGAGAAAATAAATAATAAAAAAAACCCAACAACAACAAAAGGCAAAAATGTTTTTTTGAAAAAAAAAAAAAAATCAAGCTACCAGACCACTAGTATGGAAGACCAGCTTCCTCCCACCACCTCTACCACTCACCCTGACCTTGTGGGTTCATTCAGTGCACCAAAATGTCAGGAAACTAATCCATCAGTAAAAAGCAACCTATTTTCTGACAGCTTAAGGGTCAGAAAGCCCACCAAGAAGTCAGATCAAGTTCCAGCTCATGAAGGAACACACAGCATCAAACTAACAGATTATTTCTAACCTTCTCAAACTGCTTAGACCTTCTTCCACAACATAGTAAACAACATTTTCAGAAATGCTGATTTAAGTACCTTTTAAGTAGATCTATAAATTGAACTTTTATACCATTCAAATTACTGACAAAAACTAACAAATCCCCTGACTACATTACAGCTTCTGATCACATACCAAGTCATCACTATCACTACACAAGATGAGACTATTTTTCCCTTTAACGAGTCTTCTTTCCAACTCTTCCATACCCAAATCACATACACTTCAGTGAGCACAATTCAATGAATGAAAACAAAAAAGTGACTTGGAAAAATGCAACAATTATTAAAGCGTACTGACAGTATTTGAAGTATTGGTAGCAGTGAGTAATTTAATCTTTTCACTTAAGTTTCTACAGTTTAATCTCACTACAGAGTGTAAACTGTGAAAGAGAATTATGAGTTTGAGGTTTTGGGTTGGTTTCCCCCCCTTTCTTTTCAAACTGTGATATAATCCATTTCAAGTCTGCGTTGCTGTGTAAATAGCAAGTCCCATTACTTGTGAAAGCACCTGGTATTTTTATTTCATCCCTAGTGCTGACTTTAGGACTTGTGGCTACACAATCAAGTCAAGCCAGCAAACCAACCCAGCTAGAAACGGCATCAGAATTAAAAAAAAAAAATTAGCTGATTTAATTCCCAGATCTGACTGACTGCACAAACACCAGTACAAAGGAGAAAGCAGGAACACATTTTCAGGAGCGCAGCTCTTGCTGGCAGCATGGACTTGGAACAGCTTAACAAGAGAGTTGTGAAGTCATATCCTAGATTATTTATCCAAACAGTTCAAATTCTGCAGAGACTTTGGTGCTTCCAGCTTGAAAAAGTAGAAAGCCATTGACTACGTAAAATTTAAGCCTTAAGCAAACAAAAACTATCATAAAAAACCACCAGGAACAGCACTAGAAATGCCACTCCCTGAACTAGTCTGAAATAGCAGGCTTGTAGCTCTATGGTTTTACACACATGTACGCTGCACACAACTTACCTATTTTACAATTCACAGAAGATCAGATAAAACTAATTTTAGCCTTGGTGAAGACTGCCTGCATGTGACTTATGGTTTGTTTGTTGTTTTTTTAAATAAAAGTATAGGAAAAAAATAAAGTGGTTGGAACATCAACTGCTGTCTTATTACACCCTACACAATGTAAAGGTTTCCACATTTCCACACATTCTGATTGAAAATACAATATGGGTTAACCTGTCACGTTAAGCCACCATATTAAACTGGTTCTCAGACTGACTTGTGCAAGAATAATAAAAATAAACTTAAAAAAAACCCTAGCACACAAAAGTCCACCTTGAAGATGACAAAGTAATACTCCCTCGCTAAAAATATACCTGCTGTAAGAGTGACATGAAGACATCAATGAAAAGAGAATACCAGGGGTGGTATGAGTCTATTCTTTAATCCCTGTCTTTCAGCATTCATTTCCATATGGTATTTTCAGCTTTCTGGAGACTAAATTTTTCTAACCTACCTTGAAGTAGAAACATTCACACTACTAAAGCTTATTGTAGTGAATCTAAATAAGAAAAGACCATATTCAATGAAAGACACTGCAATTTTGTGCTTAGCATTATTACATTCTCTGCATTTTTTGGTTTTGACACTTCCAGTGAAGGTTTAAAATCTAAACTGATCACTGCCATACTCCCTCAGATGCTGCATTAAGTTAAAAAGTTACAGAATGATGCTGAAAAAAAGACCCCAAAACACAGTATTGACCTCTGCACTGCACCGGTCTGTTGCAGTAAAAATTACAAAGACCTCAAAGGAAAACAAGACTGATTCACTGAAGAAAAAACTATAGGTTTTCTGTATTGTAGATATACATTATAAACGCGAAGCTCTGCAAATAACCTGCTGCAATATTAGCACTAATCCACCCGGACAGTAACATCTAGCAGTAACCATGCAGTTCAAGAGAACATCTACTGCAGGTTTCACGAAACGAGGAAAGTGCCCCTCGTGCTGCGAGTGTTCAGTTTGAGCTTTAGCCCTTCGACTACTGCAATCCCATTTCAATTGAGACCAAGCCACACGGATACAAGGCTGCAACTCTATCCAGAAACAAAGTTAATATTTTACAAGCAAGCGCGAGAAGCAGCAAATCAGATCTCAACTTATAAAATAATTCAACAAAAGGGAATCGCAACGCATCTCTGGAGAGAGCGTAAAAAAGTCTCACCCTGCTACTGGCTCGGACTTTCCTTCTCTACACAGACACTAACGAAAAGGGCTGGGGAAGGGAGGAGGAGGCACCAGCTGAGTCCGCCGCAGCCCGGCTGCGAGCTCCGAGGTGACTGAGGGGCCGCGCACCCCCAAGGCTCCTGCGGCTGGCACGGGTGAGCGGACTCGGTCGCCCCCTGCCCGCCCGCCGGCGCTGCGGTGGGATCTGGCAGCCCGGCCCCGCCGAAGTCCCTGCCCCACGACACTCGGCACAAGGACGAGGCAGCTCCGCCAAGAAGAGATGCGCCGGCGGGGGCGCAGCGGCAGGGCCCGAGACGCGCAGCCCCGCCGCCCTCGGCCATTTTGTCCCTCTCCAGCGCGACGGGTCTCCAGCCCAAGATGGCGCCGGGCAGACTCACCATGGAGTGCGCTGGCGGGCGGGCAGCTAGAGCGTCCCCGCCGCGCGCCCACACCGCCTTCCAGGCCGGGCCAGCCGCCATCTTCCCCTACCAAGCCCCCGGGCCCGCCGGGGCTCCCGCGTGTCCGCCGGGGCCTCCTCACCAGCCGCACCGCGGCTGCTCCTCTCGCGGCGGCTCCGCCACCCGTTCCGACCAGACCGCAGGGCGGCGGGGACACAGGGGCAGACGGCGCCGCCCGGAGAAGGGGGGTGGGGGAAAGAAGGAGAGAACAGGGACGGGACGGGAACGGCCGGGCAGCGCACTCAGGCTCCGAGTATTACCCGCTCGCCGTAGTTCTGCTCCCCGCTGTCGCTCATTGTCCCGCCGCACCGGTCCCCGCCACCGCCGCGCCGAACGGACCTGACCACCCCTGGCGCAAGCGCTCTCCGCAGAGGAAGTGACGCCACCAACACGCTCGCCCCGCCCCCGCTCTGCCGGCCGCGAGGCACCAGGCCCCGCCCGGGAGGTGGAGTCTCGCGCTCCGCTGCCGGGGGCGTCGAGGCTTCAGCGGCCATCGCCGGTGGTCGCGGCCCTCGCCCCCACACGCCCCCTTCGGGCTCAGGAGCTCCCGGGGGCCACAGCCTGAGCAGTGACCCTTCCAGAGTCAGCTCGGCGCTGGGTGGAGATGGTCCCGCCCGCCCAGCGCGGGAATCCGCGGCTAAAGCCACGATCTCCCCCTTCCCCCCGCCGCGCTCCGTGGAGGCCGCGCGGGCCGTGGGACCGGCGTGAGAAAGTCACGGCGATTAATTGCAAGGGGCCGCCTTGGAGGAGATGCGCAAGAGCTGTATGGACCAGTGCGCGCAGGGATCGAAGAGCGGGATGTTTCTGAAGTAGCCGCGCGAGGGCAGCATAGCACCAGCGGACACTCATTTCCGCTCAGGCTTCGCCGAACGCGCGCCCCTGGCCTCTGCCCCGAGCGACACCTCTGCTGCATCACAGGCACTCCGGCTGTGCTGACTGTTGTCACATTCGGTTCACGTCACCCTGCCAAGACAAGAGGCGTGAGGAAAAGGACACCCAAATGGAGTGGGGCTGCCATTACTTAAAATACATCCCTTCAGTTTAAGCAAAATACTTACTCGACGCTCTTGAAAGCGTGGCACGCAAGGGTTGAGGTCTGGAGACGGATGGAGTCATCACGCCCAGTCGGTGCATCCCAGCGCACTGGTTATGACGCCTGCTGCCGCTAAAGGGCCATCCTACTCCACGACTGCTCCTGTGGCCATCTCACATGCCAGAAGCAATTACTTCATTTAAATGCATTTTTGGTGTAGCGCAAGCCGGGATAATGCTCTACGCACAGCTGCATTTGTGCTGTTAAGGGGGCAGCCGGGCAGAGAGCTGCAGTACCTCAGATTGCTCAGTACCTCTTTAAATTGTGGGCTTTTTGCTGCCAAGGTTATTCCCAGTGCCGTTTGCCACACAGGTTTAAGAGGTGGCAGCAAGGTGCTTGCAATAAAACTGAAAATGACAGACAGCAGGCCAAGGGCAGACTGCAAAGTGAAGACAGCAATTTGACTGACAGCTTTAACTGTCGTGGAGCTCTGCTGTGTGGTGAGCAGTTCCAGTGCTGCAGACTTCCAGGTGATGACTCCTGAAATACCCAGGGGGAACTCCAGCTCCGTTGACAATCATGAGAAGAGGCAAGCTGGAGGCTGCTTGGCTGCCTTCCTCCTTCCTCCCAGTCTCAGAACACAAAGATGAATTTATCAACCAAAGAGGGAGGTGAAGAGTACTTTCGCAGCTTTCACTGCTTTAAAAATACCACAGCTGGTTTTTTAATGCCACTTATCAATGATTTCATCTCAATGCTTTGCTAGCGTTACAGCACAGTTAGTGATACGCTGAGCTGTACAAAGGCATAAGCAAGGGTGGAAGGAAGTAATCACAGCAAGCATCATCAAGTTTATTGAATCACTGAGAACTCAAGCTCAGAAAAAATAGTTTTCCCTATACGCTGCTTGTAACAGAAGGGGGTGGAGCATTCTTTACTGAAGGGGCAGGGAGAGACATGTGACATGAGCTGTCAAAGCTGGCTGATATTCAGAGCATGACATCAAAGTTCTGAGTTGTCTTTAGAAACCACAACACGCCCAAAAGTGGTGTGGTAGAGAATTTTGACTGAATTCCTTGACTCTACAGGGAATCTTCTTTGGTTCCCTTTTGTTGCAGGAATTTTAATGGCCATTTGTTTTCCAGCACTTGGTCTACATTTATAAAGCTAGGCTTAGAGAGGGTCCTGTGACTGTAAAAGCTAAATCTCTGTCCACTACACTCGCTGCAGAACAAGGCATTGACATAGTCAAAAAACATAGTCCTATGCAAGTCACTATGGAGAAATTTACTCTATCCTAGTCAAAACCAGCACAGCAGTTAAAGTAGCTACACCATCTTTTGGTGCAACTCATTCCTCAGAAGAGAGGCCTCCAAATCTACAAACAGGTCAGGTCATGCACTGTAGTTTCAGAGCATACTTCAAGATGACTCCAGTTCAAGCACTGATGATCCTCTCTGCTCTTTCAGTAGCAAGATGAGCTGGTGCTCAGGGAAAATAGGTTATTCTTAGCAGGATCAGTTCTCTGATCCCCTTCCGGCAAAGATCTGCATGAGTGCTTGGTCTGGCACAGTTCTGGGCAGCACTCTGCCAGGAAGAAGGGGTGCAGGGAGATGGTGGTGGGAGCTCACACCCACACTGCCACTGAAAAGCTGTTTGAGAAACTGGACTGTCACCCTTGACAGCAGAGCCATCTAATACCAGTTCACTAATTATTTTGAACTGGCTCGCTCCCTCAGGTGGTTTCTGCGTGCTCTAGTAAGCATGTTGGCGTGCTGTGCAGGGCGGTGCAGCAGCAAGAAAAGGCAGAGGGCGAGCAGGGAGCTGTCAGGTTGGCTCTGCAGCTGTAGACATGTTGAAATCAGAGTGTGCTGCTGAAACAAATACCCTTTCCTAACTTTCAGAAATGCGGAATTTTTCACAGGCTGCAATTCAGTAAGCAAATTCCAAAGAATTAGCAACCCCCAAGTGAGCATTGTTATTTGCCTTTTACATCATAATGATCTATTTGTCAAAATAATAATTTTTCCTCATCTTGCTTTACTCGTGGGTGGATTTTTCCTTCATTTGAATTACGTATACTATCTGTTAGTCATTTGAAGCTGATTGCAGGCAGTTCATCATTCTTGCTCAGCAGCCTTATACAGCACAGGATAAAAACCTTTCATTTTTTGACGTTTTATGAGAGCTATTGCATTTGTACTGTGCCCAGCATGTACAAATTCCGTTAGCATGTAATTCGCCAACTTGATAGGATGGCTGGTCAGGAACAGAAAAATACTGATAAAAGCATATCAAATACATTAGATGCTGAATCCACCTTACTGCAGCAGCAGTGGGACCTATAGATGAATTTTAGTACTTTGTTCAGCTGAGAAACAGATGAAAGGTTACCACCAAGACATGATTCTGAAGCAGTAAGAGCAGCCCAGTCTGCTACACTCAGGATCAGTCTGGGGGATTATATTTAATTCCTGCTACTGGACAGAGTGAAATGGTGTTTTGGGAGCTATTACTGCAGCTACTTGCCACTAATGGGTAGAAAAACTCAGAACATTTCACTTACTCTTTGTTCTTTATCTTTAATATTCACTTAATGTTTGTTCTTCCACAACATGGTGTCTGTGAGGAAGGAGTGGGATTGAGAGGTAAAGCTACTGGGCTGCAAGGGACATTTCCCTTGCAAAGTGGTGGTGTCAAGATCTGAGTGGAGAAGACAGTGCTGGTTAAACTCCCTTTACCTCCTTGTACCTTCTTGAGCTCTTCTCTAGATCCTTTTTAAAATGTAATTTAAAAACCCACCAGATTTGCCAATTTGTGGTGACTTCAAAATCTAGAGTGTTATTTGTGGCTGTAGTGCTGGTGCTGTAATCCACCCGTGCCTGCAACGATCAATAAGCCCATCTGAAGGATTTCTCTGCCTTTTTGCCTTTTCTGTCTTCCCTGATGCCTGTCATTTTATTCACATCCCCCCTTGCAGTAAGTTGCCTGCAGTCCATTCTCTAGAGCTCCTGCTGTGTCCTGGCTTCCTTCACTCTACTTCACTAATTCTGTGAGGTTTTTTCTTCAGAAAGGAGGAAGGCAAAAGGGAGCTTTCCGACCCACCTCGAGTCTAGCGTTCTGCCCTTCTTGCATGTTTTTTAGTTTCTTTATAAGAGAGGGACCCATCATCCCGATCCCTCAGGCTCCTTCCTGTGAATCTCAGAGCACTGCTCCTCTGCAGAAAGCAGCGTAGTGTTTTACTTTGATTATACATA
This sequence comes from Megaceryle maxima, assembly GCA_024605025.1. NCBI lineage: Eukaryota > Metazoa > Chordata > Aves > Coraciiformes > Cerylidae > Megaceryle > Megaceryle maxima. Next base: position 2,614 of record JANHGN010006266.1, on the reverse strand, counting down.
AATCAGCAGGATCCCAATTCCCATGTAAATGTATTCATATGACATGTACTATTGACAAAAGGAGCTGATAACAGTCTCTGCAGAGCACTGTGAGCAGTGGAAATTGCTCCTTATTTTGGCATTTCAGTTGTGACCAGTGGCTAGGGGCAAAGTGCTAAAATCTGAACTGCAGCAGATGAGCAATGCTGCTGTGCCATGTCTATCTTGGTATCGTGACAGTGCATAAAACAAAGGAAAGAAATGCTGCCAGAGCTCCTGCACAGGAGTGAAGGAAAGTCTGAAGAGAGAAGTATTCCTCTATCTGGTGGACTTTGCCTCTTCACTCTTAATTTTGTAGTCTACAGAGTAAATTGAATACATGTTCTATGCAATTGGCTGTGAGGACAGCAAGCTGCTCCCGTAAGACTGGCTTTTAATAACAGAGCAATTTGCCACATAAATAACTTGCAAGTTCTCAATGTAATGCTTTCTATGTTTTAGCTTGATGTGATAGGGATGTAATTTTAAGCTGTTGTTTAACAAAGTGGCCCTTTTTGATTTCCTTTTACTGTGGATGGCCATCTGTCAGGTCAGACAGGTCTTGACTTTCACAAATTCCCTCATCCTGGCCAGATCCCTAGAGCCATGTCATGTCCCAAGATGGCTTCAGGAGCACTTGCCATGGTGTCCGTGTAGCATTCCAGTGAAACAGTGCTAGTACTGCAGGTAGGAATTGTAGGTAGCAGCAGCTTTCCTGGCGGAAATAAGAAAAGATTGAACCTCTGACAGAGCCTGCATGTGGTGACATGCCTATATACTCCATGATGACAGATTCTTTTTTATTAGCTCTTACCAAACCATGGTATTTCCCCACAGCATCTAAATGATAATCCCATCCAGTGCTGCTGAGCCAGAGCAGTGACAGTTGCAGAGGGAATGTCCTGTGGGTGGAATAGCTGCTGGAGGGCTGCCATGACCATGAGCAGAGCATCCTGTGAACCACAGTATGGTCAAGTTTGACGTGACACTAAGTTAAACTGGAGCAGTTACAGGAACAGCTTGCTGCCCAGTGACGACTGCTGAGCCATTTCAAACAAGAGGGGCTTTCCGGAGAACACCCCGGGAGCTGCCCTGAAGGCATGCTCACCCTTCCCTGCCATGCACCAGGCAGGAAGGGAGGGAGCAGAACCCACCTCCAGGAGGGCTGACCACCTCTCTGGTAATATCAAGGGAATAAAACAGGTTCTGCGAGTGCCTCCTCCAAATCCATCCTGCTTCTACCCCATTTATCAGCTGTTTCTAGACAGGATGGTGCTTTGTCAGGGATCCACTTCTGGACTACAGAAGACTGCTGGGCAGTTGAGAGTGTGCTCAGGTATTTCCATATTCCACCTGGGATTTGAACGATGAAAGTACCACAAAACCACGCACATTGCTGTTCCTCCCCCAATGCTGAGGATTTGTATCCTGCAGCTGCCGTCACTGAAATTCGGCCCAAGTTTCGAATCCTGTGTCTCAGCAGCCACCTCACACCAGCTGGCATGTGAACATCTGCCCACAGAAAACTCATGAAGTCCAAAAATTGCTTCAATTGCCTCCAAATGTTTGTATATCCACCTTCACTCTGGCCTCCCAGCCCTAGGTCCCAGTATCTATCTATCTATCCATCATCCATCCATGGCTGTGACAGCAGCCCAGTGCTGAGAGACAGAAAGAAAATGCATGATCTCACCCACTTATCCCACTTTTTTCCTGAAAATGGAATGCCCATTGATCCCAACAAATGCATCTCTCAGCCCCTCAGTTACCCAAGAAACACCATCATGAACAACAAAATAACTGCCAGCCTCCATCCCACAGTTGTTTCTGTTGCTGAATAAGAAACATGCAGAAAAACATTGGGATTCTCTGCATTAATCTGTTAGTTTGGACTGCAAGTCTTTGCTCACAAAAATGCTTCTCTAGACCTTTGCATTTCAGCTGTCTCCATACAGCCAGCAAAGCTGCACGTTAAGCCTCGAAGATACAGAATGCAGGCACATCACAGCAATTTTACTCCAAAATGTGATGGAGGAGGACTGGCTTTGGAGCTCTTGGTGCAGGTGCAGCCAGCAGTGTTACCTATATTTCTGTATATTAATATATAATGTGGTGTAGAAATATGTATAAAGAAATATTTTATTTACGCACTCCACATATATTTATGTAGCTATAGTTAGATGTAAACACACGACCATAAAGGTGTTGCTGTATGTACAAAGCATTCTCTAATAAGATGTGATAAGTAATAAAATTCACGCTTAAATATGAAGTAATTTAATAAAACTGCATCTCGGGGGGCTGCAGGGCCCCCAGCCCAGATAAAACAGCTAAATCCAGGGAGGGAAGACCCCGAGCAGCAGACACCGGGCGCTGGACCGCCACCGCCAGTCCCCGGCTCACGCCCGGCCCTCGCTTCGTCCCGCCCGCCCGCCGACTCGCGGGGGCAGGGCCGGGGCGGGGACTGCTGGGCGGAGTCTGGCCCGGCCCGCCCCGGCTGGGAGGAGCCTGGGCGGCCGGCGAGTCCCGCCCCTGGCGACGACGGCGGCGGCGTCGCCGCGGCCAGGCCCGGCCCGGCCCGGCGCGGCCATGAGGC
>JANHGN010006265.1:71010-119702 GCA_024605025.1 Megaceryle maxima | reverse complement strand
ACTTACTTCTGGAGGGTGTGGTCCTGATTCATTATATATATATATATAAAAAATGCATTTCCTTGCAAGTTGACTCAAACATCTCCATTTGGCTACCCATCTGCACTGTGGAAAACAAATGCTTGCCTCTTCTGCTGCCTGTAATGAGACCAATCCCTGTCAAAAATGCTGGGGCAAGAGAGGAACTATTGGAACGGCAGCAGGAAGATAAGGGTTTGGGAAGCAAAGCTAACTTCATTTTAGCAAAAGGGTAATAAAACCTTAGGTTTGAGTGACTTTTTGCTTTTGCTCAGAGTAATTAAGAAGCCTGTCCAGGAATCTGTGGTTAAGATGCAGCAGAGGCACGAGACTCCATACAGTCAGCTTTCTGGCTGGTGAACACATCTGGATCCTTGTGTGAAAGCCTGTGGAGTCACGGCTGGCGCAGCGTTTTGCTGTTGGAGATCACTCTCTGCTGCTGTGTTAGCTCCCACTTGTGCCAAATTCTGCTCTATCTAGAAGAGGTTCAGAGCTGAAACAGGGCAACGTGGAACTGTGATGGTGCTAAATCTGTCTTGAACTTCAGTCTCAGCCTTTCACAAGGAATGGGACTGATTTGCTTAAGCTACAGAAAAAAATCAAGTCTGTACTTACGGTGTGACTAACAAAACCAGTGTATAGCCATGGCTCTAACCTGTAGGTGGTCTGGAAAAGAGTGTAGGAAGGAACAGACTTGTAACATGTTCTTGCAGGAGAATATTGTGAATAAAAATGAATCATGCTTTGAGTAAATGTATTTGTACACCTAAATGCCTGATAGATTTCTGTGTCTTTGGGCAAGAAAAGTGTGGCACTGGATAGAGTTGTTTTGCTTCATATTGGGAAAAACTGCTCTGTTAATGAGGATTGTAGATTAGTTCACCTGCTCTTCAGTGATTGCACTGCTTTGTGCTTTCTGAAATTGCTTTTGGAGCTATAGCAGCCCAACCAGACTTTCCCATTAATACTTTATTAGCAAAAGCTAGTTCTGTTATAAATGCCTGAAATTTACTTTTTTGATAATATGTGTGCCATATGCACGGAAGGCTTTTGAAAGCCTTTGTTTTCTGCCTTCTTTGAAGTAGCTGTTGAGTTAAGATGCCTTTTTTTTTTTTTTAATAGTAGTTCTTATCATCCAGTGGGGAAAACATCTTAATTGCTGGGATGTTTTTGTAATTTTTTTCCTTTCCTTGTGTATGACAGGGATATGTCATAAAAGTCCTTCCAGGAAATGCTTCTTGACATATTTTCCCTTTTAAAAATGAACAGTTCTATCACTAATTCCCTTAGGGTAAACAGTACAAACCTTGACTTCAGATAGTGAAATTTAACAGGCTGTTACTTCTGCCCGTGTTGAAGACAGCTGAGCCCTGTAGCTTGTGCAGTAGCTTTCTGGATTACAGGACAAATCGTAGATTTAGTGCAGAATGAACAGCAAAATGCTTCCAAGCGGAACTAAGTCATTAATCTGTATTGTGGAAATTCCTTTTTATAAGGAGATGGTATTGTAATGGGACTGTATTCAAGATCAAAGTTTACCTCTGGACATAAAGTGACTTTGTGAAAGCAACATAATTACAGCAGTTCAGACACTTCTGAACTGTGCACTTCTCAGTTTTGATCCTGACGATATTGGCGTCAGACGTGTGACAACAGCGCTCGGTGTTCATGCCCACAGTGCAGGTCCTGCCTGGCTCTGGATGTACTCGACTGTGGTCTGTGGATAAGGAACATGTAATTTGTATATGCACAACCCCCTGCATTCCCAAATTATCACCAAAAAACCTTAAAACAAGGCTTGTTCGCTCTTGTTATCTGTCAGGTGTTATACATGTATGTGGTGAGGCAGGAAAGCCCTCTAGTCCCGCAGAGGCTACAACTGCAGGCTCTGCAGCCTGACGGCAGGTAACGGCCTCATCCGTAACCTGCACAACCTGTTGCCACACCGAGTGAAAAGCTTTCCTTTCTACAGTTTTCCTCTCCCCGCGCCCAGGGTCCCCCTCGCCTCTCTGGCCTCGCCCCGGCTGACTGGGGTTGGGGGGGCACCTGGGACAGGCCCGGCCCGACCGCTCGCGGCGGCGGGAGCAGCTCTCGGCGCAGGTAGGGAACCCCTGAAGCGGGTGAGCCTCGGTGTCCCCAAGCTGGAGCCGAGGGAGGGCATCGCGCCCGCAGGCCCCGGCCCGCCCTGCAGCGGAGAGGAAAGCCCGGCACGGCCGCCCGCCCGCAGGGCCGCTTCCCGGGGTGGCCCCTGCTCGGCCGCGGTGACCGGCGGCGCGGCGCCGCTCGGGGAGAGCGCGCTCCCCGCTTTACGGCTGCTGAAAACCTCCCTGGGCGAGCGCAGGGCAGCCGTACGGCGTCGGGGCACCCACCCGGGCGGGCAGGTAACGGCGCGGGGAGGGGGCGGGCGGGCCCCGCCGGGGGAGCGCCGGACCCCGGTACCGGCATCCGCGCTCTGGGCTGGAGGCCGGTTCGCGGGCTGCTGTGGAGCCTGGCTGTCAGCCGGGGCTCGCCCTCGCGCCAGCGCCGCAGGCAGCGGGGAAAACTTTGTCAGAGCAAGGTAGTTTGGTGGGTGTTTTTCTAAAAGTAACTGAACTCGGTAAGAAAAAGTAGCTCCGAGCCGCCCCGGCTGCTCCGCCCGCCCTCCCCGCGGTGAGGCGAGCGGGGAACCCGCGTCCCTCCCGCGCTGCCATCCGCTGATGACGGGGGATCGACGCCGGCCGGGCACGGCGGGTCTCGGGGCAGCACCATCTCTCTCCTGGCTGGGTCGGAGGTCCTGGCTTGATACGCTGCAGTTTGCAGTCGAACAGGTAAATCTGCGTTGCGAATGTGCCCTCCGTAAATACCATCAGCTGGATTCTCCCGCTCTTTTTTTCATTCCTAGTTCTGAGTTACTGCCTCGAGTTACTCAAGACTGTTCAGTAATTTGCTTTCTCTTCACTTCGCTGTGCTGAGAAATCAGGCGCAAGCGTTGTCTCGGCTAGATTTTGGAACTAAATGATGTGTAGAATTAGATGTTAGTTCTGTAAAGCTTTAAATATTGAAAAAGAAACCTGAAAACACAGTGCTATGTGACATCTTGAAAACTTTCTGGAAGCCATCAAAGCAATGAGCTGGATGAAACCACCCTTTCCTCCCACTTCTCGTGTGTGTGCTCAGGTTATCTGAAACAAACGACTCATTTCACTGGTTTCAGTACAGGATAACACTAGTCCTGCAGTGTGATCCACAGCGTCTTTACTTCTCCATCCACCTGGAGCTCCTTGACTTGAGTAGGCTTCTGTACTTTAAGTCTCCCTTAACTGAGGTGGCCTTAAAATTGTAATTAAAATGTTCTCTATAAAGGCTTTGGAGTTGACACTTGCGAATTGTGCTGAGGCATCTTGCTGACTTCAGCTGAAATTTGCAGCGTTGTTGGCGACTCATCTGGACAAAAATATTCAAGGGAGAAATAAAGAATTTGGATTTTTACCCTAATATGAACAGCCTGTTTCATGTTGGTTTATTTATTATTTGGTACGTATTTCTTGCTTTTACAGGCAAATTTATTTGTTCAGTGGTTAGCATATGGAAAGTATTAGATGAATGAGACTGTAATGATGCCAGAGCCCTGTATATCTAGCAATGCTATATACATATTTAGAATTGTAATCTAACGAGCTCTTCTATGAGTCCCAGTTCATCTGTAATGCAGGCTTTATCACCAGGATCGTCAAAAGACTAAAGAGTATCTTCTGAGTTTTGGTCTGGGATCCCATTCCTCACAGATGTCTTAACTGTATGATAATCTGCCATAAAGTTAATCACTCAAAATAGGCCAAGGAATGAGAGTTTGTAGCAGACTGTCTGCAGGTTTTTTTAGTTAAAAGCTGTAGAGCTATACACGTGTTTTCTTAAAGAAAAAATAATCCTGCAGAAAACCACATTTTTCCAAGTTTCATCAGGTTTTTCTTGTTTTAAGTGTCCATCTAAACTTTGCAATTTTTATTTTCACATCTTGAAGTAAAAACAGTTTTACGTTGTTGAAGTTGTGAGCTGGGACAATATTAACCAGCCACATTGCTTGACAGTGAAGCAATGCTCCTGTTTGTGCTAACGGGAGGCTTTTTTGTTTGCTTCGAAGAATTTGGTCCAGGTTGTTTATCTAAAGCAGAAAAAATGGATTAAGTGGTAAAGATGGCAGAATTGTCCAAGTTGATAAAAAGATGCTCATGGTTCATATGAGTGTCATAAGCTGCAGATTTTTTGTGGAAGCAGCTCACAGGAGTCATGCTGAATCACGTGACTTTCTGCTCTGTTGATTTTCATAGCTGAAGTCTCAGGCTGTCACTTACTGTGGTACATACCTGCATTCTTTTTTCCCCTTCTTAAATAACCTCCAGGTATGAATACACACTAGACAAAAATAGACCTTTAAAGTGCTTTTTCTCCCCCTTAATAAACAGATCTATTTCAGAAGGGTAGTTGCTAGTGATGAACAAGTAACCCTCCAGGGGATGTGTGCTGTAGATCTTCATTACTGTTAATCTGTCAAATTGACATTTTCTAGATCCTCACACTTTTTCACTGGCTCTGGAGCAGCTGCTCTACATGTACTTCTGTTGGCCAAGGTAGCATTCCTGCAGTACAGTCTGTTTCTTTAGTCTAGAATCCATGCTTAGGCTATTGTATGGGGTTTTTTTGGTTGATTGGGATGTGTTTTTTGTTTTTCTTTTTTTTTCCCCCTCCAATGTGACATTTGGTTTGGTGTTTTAAGCACATGCATCTATTTATAAATGAGTTTATTAGGAGTATGCGGTGTAATGCCAGGAGATCACTGATTGATGGCTCTGAATTAGTGATAAAACTCTTAGAACTGGATCCTGCAAGTTGCCTTCTTGTGCAAATAACAATTTGGTTTGCTGATTTGGAAAACAAGGGTTATAAAACTTTCCTGACGATAGTCCTAACCCAACTATGAAATAAAGGCATTATCTCCATCTGTGAGATACAGAATAGATAGTGAATGTAGAGGTGTGTTTTTTGGCGGTGGCCAAGTTGTTTCTTTTTCTTGCTACATGGAGATACAGTGGTGCCAGTCTTATTTTCACTGGGACTTGACTTCTGTTGTGTTTGATCCGTTGGAAGTAGCAGCTTTCTGCGACTATTTTTGCTTCATTCTTTGCCTGATGTGTCTCAGCATAAAGAGGTAACTGGTGTCAGGGTGTCAGTCATTTGTTCTAATACTTATGCCAAAACCTTTTGTTAGGTGGCAGTGTACAGAGGGGACCAACTCTGTGTTTGTATCTTCTCTATAGGTTATTTGCAGTCCAGCAACAACTGTGTCTGTCTGTGTATGAACTGGCTACTGCCAGTAGCAGGAATAGCAGAACCCTTTTGTGCTCGTGTGAGGAAATGGACTTTTGTTGGATACAAAATTTTGCAATAACACTCCCATAGAACGTGCACCGTGGCTTAGTTCACAAGACTGCTATGCTGGCTACCAGCTTCTGCAGCAAAACTGCCTTGTTGATATTTGTAGTTTTGGTCGCACCTCCTGTATGATAAATTTCTGAAACTTATGTATGTGTTCTTTTGATTGCAGCCACACTTCTCTCAATCAAAATTGTAGGCGCAATGTCTCTTCTCTCCCTCTGTCCACCTAACCAAGCCTTTAGAAAGAAATGTAAGATTGCTGGAGCAATGAAAGCGACACTTGTTTTTCTTCCTCACTTCTGTGGTTCTTTTTTCTTTTCTTTTTTTTTTTTTTGTGTGTGTGTGTGCTTTTTTAATAATTTGTGGTTGTGTTTTGTGTGCTTGTTTTTTGTTTTTTGGGTTTTTTTTTAAGTCAGTACTGAATTTAGATTCCGAAGCCTTATTTACAGAGCATGTCAGCATAAAACCTCACATCAACACAGCTATACTATTTAACAGCAAAAACCCCTTGATTTCTCCCCCTCCCACTGTGCACTTAAATCATAAAGTGAAGTGAAGAGAAGAAACATTTTCCTCTTTTGTGTTTTTCCCTCTAATTTTCTTTAAGATTTTCATGTTCCTTAACTGCATTGCTGAAGTGGTTGAGAGTTGAGGTTTGACATGGAAATTGCCTCTGTGGAGAAGTAGCTCAGTGTTCTGACTGAGTTATGATCAGTTGAAAACAATGCACTCTATTCTTGGAGCCTTAGCAACATGTACATTAAAGCACTTTGTTTTTCCTCAAATATGCATCTAGTGGTTCTGTCAGTTGTGTATGCTTGCTTAATATTGCTGTGCGGAGAAGTGGGAAAGGTCATCATTCATTCTACAGTAACTGTATAGTTCCTATAAAGCAAAAATCAAGTGCAGCTCCTACAGCCCAGGCCATGTGCAGAAGAGCAGTTACTACCTACTCATTGTGGAATCTGTTGGTCAGCTGGTCAGTCAAGAAGTAATCTAATAAAGGTTGGTGAACATTGTTTGTTGTGGTTTCTTCTACCAACGTGCTTGGAGTTCTGTGTGAATATCCGAGAAGCACAGAATATGTACAGGAGCAGAATAAAAGTAAGATACTACTATTATTTATTATTGATCCATTGCTTGTGTTGGAGATCGTTAGCCTGACTCTGTTGACATTGGTTGTTGACCTCAGTAAGCCTTGACTTTTAATTCAGAGTGGTTAATTCTAAACTCTATACTAGAGAATGCAACCTGTCTCTTATACAGAGCCAAAGGATTAATCCATCATACAGTTCTGTGGTTTCTGCTTGAAAATAAAGGAAATGCCACCAAAGCAACGTGTGTGTGGGGAGAGGGAAATATATGAGTCATCTGTGAGGTTGAATTGGTAGGATCACTGAGTCTGTTCCTTTTTTTTCTTCATTGTTGTTTTTGACCTTCTCAGTTAACTAATTTCCTTGTAAATATGGATTAATTTATGGGAGGCCTCGAGGAGAAGGTTCAATATGATCTAATCCATATATGACTGAGCAGAAAATGCAGAGTATCTTTGTATTTGACATGAATGAGAGCACTTCAAGAATTCTGTGTCAAATTTAGGTGTTCGTACTTCAAGGAGGATGTTAAAGTCAAAAGAGAATTCAGAGAAGATGTGTAAGAATGAATAAGGGCTTAAAATAGCTCTTTAGGGAGAGATTCCAGGAACTTGGTATGTTAAATATTATCAGAGAGAAGGGCAAGGAGGGACTTAATTGCAGTGTTTTTGTGTGTATATTGTGAGCAGAAATTCTATGATGAAGCAGAAAATGATGGTATAACAAGATCCGTTGGCTAAAATACAAGCCAGACACACTTGCTGTAGAAGCAAGGAATGTGTCTTCACCAACGAGGGTGACTTATTGCAGGTTCTGATAGGATAGTCATCAAAGGAAAGTTTTAATTTAAACCTGATATTTTTCCTTTAAGATGTATCTAAGTAATTGAGGGCCTATGTCCATGTTCTGTAGAAGTCGGAGTAGATGACCATAGTATGTTTTCTGTATCTAAATACACGTTTCAACATAGAAGGAAAATAATAAAATATGGTTCTTTAACCCAGGATAATGTTGAAATTGGAATGGAGTTGATAGTTAAGACATTAAAAATGTCTAAAATGCTTGGAAACTTGTTTCAGAAGTTCTGTACTGAAGATTGAAGGTTGCTAAGTCATGTTGACAACAGAATTCTTCAGCAGTGGAAAGATGTCATTACAGTCAATTTCGGCATTAATAGGTCTTGGCCATTGTCTGGAAATACTAGATTAATGTGCTAGTTGCTAAGACTCCTTACAAGTTTTCATGAAAGTTCTGTGGAAATAAAGATGGTTGAAGTCCAGAATCTGAAAGAAAGGTGAAAGTAAAAAAAAAAAAAAATTAAAAAAAAATTTTGCTCTCATTGAGTAACTTTCATAGAAGAGAGTACTTGGGCTGCTTCTGGGTACAACAGGCTGGTTAACAGAAGAGCCTGCTCTGTGTGTGTGTGAAATACTGGAGGGTTTGCAAGGAGAGATTTGTGGATCCTGCAGAGATTTCAGGGATATTTGTGTTATAATGCATCATCTCCTGCAGTGAAGAGCCAGCAGGAATGTTCTGAGGTTTTTAGCATGCTCAGTTTTATATGCCTTTAGTAGGCATTGCTTTCAGGTCTTAGGCTTAGTGGAGTTGCAGGCAGCATAAGGAGAAATAAAATAATCGTAAATCAGAATAGTGAAACCTCTTTTTGACACTTGAAGAGCAGAAATCAAGCTGAAGTGCAAGTCAGATAAGATATGACTGTCTTGTATAAACTCTTCAGCTTTTTGGAAAAGATAACAGGAATCAGCCATCAGTATGATGAGAAGGTTGTAAAAATAAATGAGAAGGATCCACATGAACCAACATCACTCAGTGAAACCAGTCTTTTTGCTTAAATCCATGAAGATACTGAAGCAACAGCCAGAAAATTGATGAGAAGAGCATGTTTTGGTGAACTGAATAGTGTAGGCAATGAGGACCAGCTGGTTGTAATACTGCGGCAAACTAAGGCAGAAGTCTGCAGCTGGAGGGACTTTTGAGAGTCCGAAGATGGTTATGTTTCTTGTCTCAAGTGATAATGTGTAAGTATCCAGAAAGTTTCATGATGCAGGTTGAAGGGAGAGCTAGATATTTGTTGTAGTATCAATCAGTGTAAGAGTTAGAGATGTCTACACAACTGTTGAATTTTTTTTGTTTGTCTGATATTTTTTAGGGCTCAGTCAACAAATTCTAAGCCTCTTATTAGCAAGAAACTCTGCAATGAAAACTATTTAATGTCTTAGAAACCAGTGGATGATCGTTGTATGGAGTACTGCTGAAAAAAAAAATTCCAAATGCTCTAATTACAGCAGATCCTGCATGAGTGTGTGTGCAAGGTAGACGTGTCTGACCATGCATTGTTTTTTTTTCTCCTTGCTAATAGCAGAAATTAATTAATAAGTGGGTGCATATTTTCTTTTGGGACTGGTTTTTATATCTTAAATGATTATTTCTTACCTTCATTTTATATTTAGGCATTTTATTTGATGTTCTAAGTAGCTCTACATACTACATTTACATTCATCTTAGGGATGGCCTGCATTTGTTTCAAGCTCTGTCTTTGTTACAGCAATAGAAATTTAACTTGTGAAAGAGGAGAGGATTTCTTTATGCACTGATGTAGGCCTAAGACTTGTTAGTATGTGTGATATAAGGTGGTATAGGCCAAGATTGTAGTTTGAAAAGATTAACTTTGGCAAAACTGTAATGAGAAGTCTCTATGTAGAGTGATGGGTGAGAAATTCTTAAAAAAAAAATAATTTGCAGAAAACCATGTGTATACTGGCAATTTCCAAGTAGACTTGGGTGTATTTATCTACCCTTTATAGTTCTTATTTTACGGATGAATATGCTAAGTGCTATTCAGAATTATTTGGCCATATGTTCCTGTTTTTATGGAACTTCATTTTGCAGGCTCTTTATATAAATAAAATTATTCTCTTTGTGATGGCATGTAGTAAGAGGAAGAGAAAAGAATGTTATTTCAACTGTTATACCTTTTGCAAAAGAGCAGATGGTGTTTGTATGTGGGGCTTCAAGTAAGTTTTACACTTTGAAGCTACTGCTTTATTCCAGATTGTCTAAGTGAAACGAGTGCTTCTAGCTTTTCTGGAGTGTACCAGGTTACGGTACACTTGATATTGGTGCATTTTAAAGCCTGCAAAGGTGTGGAATTGCACTGACCAGTTTTATTTTGCTGTATTTGTGTAATATGGATTGGAGTTCATGCGCGGGCAAGAGCTGTTTGCTTAAAATTTCTTGTGTGCTGTACTTTGTCAAGACAGGATTGAGGTGAGGCTGAATGATCTCAAGTTTCTGCCTCTTCATCAGTGCCTTTTTACAGATGAGTGTAGCACTTGACTCTGCCAGTCTTTATGACTTCCTTCAGTTGCCACGACTTTGCAGAGCTGACAGAGAGTAGTCTCTTGGTGATGTTAGCCAGCTCCTTCAACACCTTTGGATGCATCCCATCTACTGTCACAGTTGATTCTCTACAATCAATTTGACACAATTTGTGGGCACCAAATTTGATACAAAAACCCCCAGGAAAAATAGTTGACAGGTGATTAACTTTCCCATTTGTCTTTTGATGTGAAATTTGAAATCCACTGGTCATGCCAGTTGTGGGGAAAAACTGAATTTGGCCATAAAGACTCAGAGGAATTCATAGGTGGGAACTGCAGGCTGCAGTGAAACTCTTTAAGTTATTAAACGTGCCTTTTTTATAAGTGTATTCTAAGAGATTTACATCTGTGAATCACAAATATCACGCTGGGTGAGACTAAGGGCAGGGGTTTACATTGACTAAATTGGTTAACTGTATTTCACTATTACCTTGTGTATTTTATTTATTTATTTATTTAGGTGACAGTATTTGGGCATGTTAAAAACAGACATTCTTTGTGGTGATTTGCTTCAAATTCCTTGGGCTTTGCACTAGTTTAGTAGGGACAAATCCATATGAACTCTGGCACAGTAAATATTTCTTGCATGAATATTTGAAAGTGTACTTAGAGGGCAGCAAAGAATATTGAACTGCTGTGGATACACACCTTAGATCTACAACAAATAAAGAATTATGCTGGGGACTTACATAATTTTGTAGTCTTCCTGTTGATACTGCCTGTTGCTGTGGGAGCCATTACAGAGGATGTACAGCTGAAGGAACTACCTCTGAGGAGGAAACTGGAACCTTGGGGGTAACCCAAGGGGTATATAAAAGTGAAATGTACTGTGCCTCTGGCTAGTATGGTAGACTGTGTCTGAGGCTGAGTTATGGAAGCCTATTAAAATAGTAATGGATTTACTCATTTAGAGGTCTCTGAGAATACCTGTGGAAGGAAATAATTGAGAGATCAGGCTGCTCCTTCTCTTAAAGCAGACCGTTGTGATTCAGGCTTCTCCACTCTTCTAAATGGGGCTGTAACAGCCATTCAGACCATGAATAAAGGCAGGGAAAAAAGTTCTGATTGAAAAGGGGCCATAGTTACACAGCATCAGAAACGTGCCTCTGAATTTTTCATTTTACTAATGAGGTGCTGCATTACCACATATTTTTACTGTATGAATTGAGAAGTAAAGCCGATACGATAATGTTTATGTAAGTGCTTACACAAGAGGCATATGTTGAAATACTCTGAGAAGCCTGGTCTTGTTTTCAGGCCAGAGTGTTGGCCCAGAGCTGCTATGTGAGCATATGTTCAACATGCTGAACTACTGGTTACTCTGTTGTCTTTCTCAGTCCCAGGCAAGCATGCAAAAGTATCGTTTTCTCCCAGGATGGAATAAGAACAAATGCAAAGAGATTTTTAAATCAAAATCTTGTTTTTCTACCAGCTAATCACATGTGTTAGATGCTTGATGGGTGTCTGCTATTTGAAAAACAGATACAACATGGGCAAATATGTCTGGCACAAGCCAGATGGTTTGATTTTTTTTTTTTTAAATTTTTTTTTTTTTTTGGTCTTTATGGAAATAGTAAAAAAAGAAATGTAGTGGGCAAAGAGGCTCATGGTATTTTCAAGGAGGAGGAAAAAAAAATAAATTGCATCTCTAGTTCTGATCAGTTCCCAGGCTTCAGGATTTTAATACAGAGCTTTTCTTGATTACTGAGTTGGGGCTTCTTTTGTCTTGCTTCATCCACCTGATTGTAGCACTTTCAAAAACGAATATTTTGGGACAAGCTTTCTCACTTTCATCCTTGGTCAAAAAAGTTTTGTTTTTTTCTTCATGTTTTTTAACAGCTGTTTTTCATAACTGTGTACGTGGAAAAAAAAATGTCATTTCCCTTGCAGTCTGGCTGGCATTCTGTACTGTTAATACTCCACCATAACAAAAAGTGGTTCTGCATAGACACTTCATTCTGATTTATTTTGTATGGCAGCAGTTAAGTCTAGGTTTTGAAGTTGAGTGGATAATTAACTTTGAAACTGCAAAAGTTTAAATTACTAATTTTACACGTGTATTTTACAAGGGTTTCAGTTTTTAAACTAGTTCTAGAATATTCAAAGGCCCAGTGCTTCAGAACCACAAATTCCCAGGAGCAAAAATTTTCCTGGGATTTGTGTTCAAACATAGGGTACTTACGTGGTATGAGTGTGGAGGTTTGTTTTGTTTGGGTTTTTGGTAAAGTTACTTTTTCCATGCTCTTTTTTTGTTAGTAAAAAGGAACATAACCACTCTTTTGTTGAGTAACATACAGATGGTTCTTGCACATAAATTAACAACTTACCTCTGAGTATAGGGAACTGAAATTCACGTTTTCATGTATGTAATGGTTATTTACTAAAGTGTGCAAGTATAAGAATTTATTTATGTATGTGCAATCTTGATCAGATAGACTCATGGCTTCTGAATTTGAAAATAGTTCCAGAAGGGTTGTAGTGAATATTTAGAGGAATTTTTCTCAGTTCCTATCTTAAGAGGAGTCTGATATTACAGGATATGTGTGTTTCTTAGGAAATACATAGTTTGAACAATTACTTCAGATTATGTGAAAGTAACCTGAGATGGTCTTTCTTTTGAAATAAGTATTAGTGTTTCTTTTATACACTGTATTTATAATGCTGAGATTGAAGGATTTTTGTTGTCTAGTTGCAAATAGATGAGGATTCAATAGAGTTGTCTTTGGGTGTTAGTGTCTGAGAGCAGAGGTATTATTGATTGTCTTTGGAGAGGCAGGGTGAGGTGTAAGGGAGATTTTATCCAATCTTCCTTCCAGTAAATTAAAGGAGGGAAAAAAAAATATTAGTGAATATCATATTATTGTTGAATTGCTCTAAATAAAATGCTTGCTCTTGATGCTGCCTCTTAATGCAGAATTGGCTTTTGTTTGCTGTGTCATTCAAGCATAAATAAGAGATTTGAAAAAAATTAGTCTTGTTCTGTTTTTCTCAGGATTAACTGTATTTTTGAAAAATAATACTGATGTATAAGGACTACTTTCTTATCTTTGATTAGCTTGTTTGTTTGGGGTTTTTTCCATTATAAAATAAAACATCTTTCTAGTTGTATATGTTTTAAGTGGTAAAGCCTGAGTAATTTGTTCCTTTTTCTAGCAGATACTTTGTGTGATGCAGTTTTGAAGTCCAATTCGTTTTATATTTAATGGAGACACTTCTTTTTCTTTGGTTGAAAGGAGCTAATTAATGACACTTCCTAGAAAGATGAGATAGAAGTGTTACCAAAAAAAAAAAAGAGGGGAAAGAATTTTTTTGACCTTTACTGCATAATTATTTTTAGTACCAGTTCAAAAGTCTGAAAATCACTGATGTCCTGAGAAGGCATAAAAGTGCCAGTGTAAAAGATATATCAAAGTAATTCAGTTTTTCAGAATTGAAATAAATGTGATTCAAAGGGAAACTGTCATGATACTTAGATCTTAAAACCACGTTAGTGGAAATTTGGATTTTATTCTGTTAGAAGGCTTGCATTTACATTGTGTGTTCTAGAGTAAATTGACTGAAAGCTGTAGGAAAAACTTAAGAGATTATTATGGTCCTTCCTAGGGAATATTAATCCATTTATTGTTTATCTCTTGCTTTGGAGGCATTCCATCTAGAAACTTTTATTCAGTTACATCTTGCAGTGTGAAGCACTATACCTGCTATGTGAATGTACCTCGATTTAAAGAGTGGATTGATGCCAGGTTACACTGGTTTATGAGGAAAAGTGAAAAGGAATAGATTTTTCCTTGAAACTGTATAGAGGAAATATGCTTGCTGTAGAGGATATGCTTGCTGTGGAAACCTGGGTAGGTATCTTGCTAACAAAATGAACCCAGCAATCTGGAAATAGATAAAATTTGAGTAATTCACTGATGGAAAATCTAGAAATAGGGATCTTGTCTTGGTTAGCTAAGTAACTCTTCCGAGGAACTTTCTGTATGCACCAAGTTCCTTAATTAACAGAAGCTAATGTAAATATTACCTCAGTCTTTGCTGGTAATCTTTTTAAATCAGGGCTTTTCTTAGGACTTCATTTCTGATAGTCCTGTAGGCACAGACTGTAACATAATGTGCAGTAGCATGTGTGGGATTTCTCTTTGTTCCAGGGCGTTTTTAATCCACACTGTTATGATATACTCAGTAGGGTCTTCAGAAGTGATCTGCACTGTATTTTAATTATTGCAGCAGGTTAAAAATTAAAAGGAGGTGCCAATGAAAATTAGTTGAATCAAGGAGTATTTGCTGTAGACTCAGTACTGAAGAGTCTGGTTTATCAGGGCGTCTAATAAGAACAGCAATACTGTGTAAAGAGGGATTCAGTGTTTATCTAAAATACTGTTAAGATGAGATATTTCTGGAGCTTTTCCAGGGTGCATTTGTGAAAGCTGTTAGAATTTTGTAGTGCTTGCAGATTTTTTTTTTCCACATACTCCCTTGGCTGCATCACGTGTGCTGAACAACAGGTCAGGCTTGAACAAAATAAATATACATAGCCCAAAATTTGCAAGATTTTGCAATTGGATGTAATGAAATTAAACTGTTGGAATATTTGGGCATTTTATCAGTAAAAACTGATTGGTTTTCCTCTAATGCATTATAGATTAATATTGCAGTTAGGTTGGTTTTTTTTTTTTAATAGCCTACTACTCAAATACATGTCTTAATTTGTCAATGTTTATTTTCATTAGCAGCCTAGTGTCTTTCCATTATTTAGATGTGAACATCTGGACAAGGCTTATTCCTTCCGACAACTGCTAGCCTTTGTTTCTCTTTAGGCTTTTTCTGACATTGTTTTAAGCCAAATTTTCCAGGGATGTATTGGACAAAATAAAAGACTTGGAGTATGTACCAATCCAGAATCAACATGAGAGATCTTTTATCTGAGGTGCTGGGTTTTTGTAGAGACTGCTTTAGCCAAGCTATTCTGGGGGCAATGAAATGCAAATTTCTGGATTTCCAGACTGATCAGCCAGTGCATAAGTCAGGGCTCTTTCTCAGCAAAGCATTTATATCTGAGATTATATTCTCTCCTCTGCTTACTCAACAAATTAATCAGCACTTGCTGAAATCTCACTTACTTCACTTCATGAGGAGATAATTACTTGTTTCAGGATTAGGGATCTGCAGTCACTGGTGAACTCAGATGACTGTAAATGCTTCACAAATGGTGGAAACAAAATGCAGGATAGTCTTCTGCACGCTTTAACAATCCAGTCTCACTTTTCTTAGTTGAAGGCCAAAAGCTGATGTGAACAACTCCAGTTCTGTCACGTGCAGGGTCTCTTCCAAGTAGCCCTTGTGCACATAGGTTGGCATAAGAGCAACATTTGCATAAAAGTAGTACCTGGATTCTTGAAGTGAGTGTGTCATGCTAATGTGAGAGCACAAAACTTGTGTCTTCTCACATCAGTGGTCATCAAAGGAATCTTTCTGAATTTGATTGCTAGTGATAATTTGTGAAAACTTTATGCATAAGTAACAAAGATTCACAAATAGTTTACTTCAATTTGATTTTTCTTGATATATGCCTATTAGTTCTAGGCAGGCCCATAAGGATTCAAACAGTTCTGTGGTCTTTTTTTGTTTGCTTGTTCTGAAATTGCACTTATAGTGCTATCAAATTCTGTTTAAAAACCAGAGATCTTACCAGAGAATGTTGGAGGCTGCAGCTCCAGATATATCTGTGATTCATGCCTCTTCTCATCCAAACAAGTCTGTTGTCAGACTTAGTGGACTTCAGGTTGGACCTGCTGCAAATTCGGTAGTTTGAATGGAATTAATTTGGTGTAAAGAAATGTGTGAAAAGACTTTGATTGTTCTACTGCAGTTTTGACTAATGCAGGCTTGACTCATACAAAGTCATTGTCTCTTTTTTTTGTTGTCCTCCCCTTACATCACATGATACACTGACTGGAACAAGTGGTCACTAAGAGGTAAATTAATGTTAATCAGCTTATAGAATGAGTCCAATTTGAGAGGTGAATGAAAAAATGTAAAACATGAACCACAAAAGTACTGTTTATAAAGTGGCTTATGGTAATATATTTCTATATTACTGAAATATGATTTCTCCAACTTAGTCCCAGGTTAATTGAAAAAAATATTTTACTAGAATCAGAATTAAAATACCAAGAGCAGAGCTAATATTTTATCTGAGTAGAAGTTATAGAAGTCTGCAAACTCTGAATGGCCAAACTAGCATTACATCTACATAAAGCAGGATCGATGCCATGCATGCATCTCTATCCCTTACCTGCTGGAGCTGTCCAGGAGGCTTCTTGATGCTCTGGGGCAGCAAGACGTCTGGAGATCCCTGTGCTCTCTGTGTGATGACTTCATGGTGTTGGCTGGATGTGTTAATTGGACTGGGGGATGTTAAAAGCAGTTTCCCTTGGGTTGTAAGCTAGGGAAAAGAAAATTACTATCTCTGTCTAAGCTGGGGATAAGCTCTTGGGGAGCAACTCAGCTGACATCATCTGTTCTCTACACTGTGTGTCTACTGGAAAGGTAGTCCTGAACTTTTAGAAAATTGTCTCCGCCCTTTTTTTTAAAAACTGAATTGTGGTTGTTTGGTTTTTGTTTGGGTTTTTTTTTTTTTTTTGTTTTGTTTTTTTTTTTTTGGTAATTATCCTCTGTTCACACAGAACATGTCCAGAATATGAATATTTAACTAAACACAGGATGGAATGAACCTGGATTTGGAATACTTACTCAATATTCAAATGCAGCTGCTGTTCCCCTGGATGGCCTTAGCCAAAGCTGATTTTTCTTTCCTGCACTTTCACTTCTGTGTCTATAAAATTAATGACATTATGCTGTCTTTCTAAAGAAATTTCAGAAATTTTAATAAAATTAGGTCTAACAATTATAATTCTGTATAGTCATATGATTTTGGAAACCTTATGTCCACTAGTTATCAGCCAGAATTTTAATATCATTGAATGAATGATGAAGCTTATTCTCAATGGCAGTCAAAGTATCAAGAATAAGTGTGTGGCCAGACTGCTGCTAGTATAATGGATACTTGAAAGAACGATTAAAAAAGACAAAGCAAAGCCTATATAAATTGTGACCCTGTTTCTTTGTGCACTCAGGTCAATGATTGCAACAGACATGCTGCTTTTTACTGAATATTCATGGTTTGAATAGGTAGTCTAAAAATGGATAATTATGGAGGCAGTGACATGCTTTGTCAGGATCTGTTAATGTCCTTTGGGCTGTAACTTAATGCTGATCTAGCAGTAACAACATAGTGGTGTCTCCAGCTTCATGTGAACCATAGTTTCTGATTGCTGATAATGCGTTCCACTGATACTTAGGCTTCTCGTGTACCAGGCTTTAATATGTTCTTCAGCTTTCCCTTGCCATGTATATTCTAGCACAAGCCCTAACTAGAATAATAGTAATAGAAAAATCTTTTCTGATAATGAGGAAAGCTCTGCAAATATTCACAGCATAGCATGCACAATTCCTGCAGCAGGGTTGCTTGGGGGACAGGTATTTTTAGTCCAAGACAAATGTCACAAAATGGATCTTCTGGCAGAAGGATGCTTTGGTTCATTACCAGAGGCAGAACAACTTAAATGAAATCACATTTTTGGATGTTTGTGTTCAGGTAGATATTTGTATTCTGGGCATTTTCCTTGTGGAAATATCTGGGTAAAGAAAAATAAATAAAAGGGAAAGGACAAAGAGAGAGGGAAAAAAAAACCCCACCAAATAAAAACTCAAACCTCAAACTCTCAGAAAGAAGTGTTGTTCCAGATTCAATTACTGGGAAGAGTTGTTCATTACAGCTTTTATGCATTAAATCTGCAGCAAAGGAATGATGAGGGAACAGGACGGTGATGGAGCCAAAAAAAAAAAAAAAAAAAAAAGAGAGGGAGGAAGGAGTGGTCACTGTGGTCACTTCACTTGAAGGGAAAGGACTAAGTCACTAAAATTGTAAAACTTTTATTGTATATTAGCTGTAAATTGGGAGTGCAGTTAGGCCACGTCGTGTCTGTGAGGGATGCACTAAACAGGCGGTAGTTGTACAGCTGTCCGTTCACACACTGGAGAGCTCATGAGTTCCAAATAAGACAAGAACTGCCTCTGCCATTGGAGTACTGAAAGGCTCTTTTTTAACAATAATCCTGTTACACCCAGAAGGTAACCCACCTCATAAAGACGATTTGTATTTGTATCTTGATATGGTAGAGTGAAAGGGGAAAAAAATCCCTTTGTAAAAATTCTCCACCACTATCTCCATAATCTCTACTTGAGTGAGCATCAGCCAAGTGAGAAAATGAAAAATTATAACCTGCCAAGCATCAGTGGCAGAATGAAATGAAAAAATTGCAAGTTAATAACAGTGATGCCTCAGAAAAATTTGCTGGCCAATTTGACATTGCTTTATCCAAGGTCACATCTTGCAGATGATTATTTTTAGTAATTTGCAGGTGAGGACTTTACCTTTCTTATGGCAAGTGAAGATCAGGGAAATGCCAGGTATGGTTTAAAACTCAAGGTTATCAGTGTCTTCAGATCAAACGTAAATCATGTTCCCTGCTTATTTGCTTAAGAATGGGCACCAAAATTATTTCCCTTGTGGTGAAGTGGGATACATGCACTATTCTTTGTGGCAGTGATGAAGTCAATGTAACATGAAAACTCAAAGTGGAGTGAGATTGACAGAGGGGTTGAAAATAGGAGTAACTAAAACTTGGCAGAGTTTCTTCTGGAGCAGACTCTTGCTAAGTTTCATGTGATGAGTTTTATGTAATGGTGTTAAAAGAGATTACATTGCACGTTTCCAAGGTTTCTTAAGGAATGTGAACCTACCGCAAGCTAATACACGAGGTGTACGGGAAGCAGAGTCCTGTGAAATAACCAAAGCACTTTACTGGAATCCAAGGTCTGAAAATCATTAGTGAACTGCAGCAGCACTTAATTTCATCCAGCACAATCTCCACAATCATCTTAATGGTACAGAATGAACCTTGCTATAATGTTTGGAAAGCATTGGCACACTGTCACTTATTTAAAATAGACCATTCTTAAACAAATGGAATGTGTTGGTAGCTGGTGGAAACCCCTGCTTTAGGCCTGTAGTGCAAGGGATAATCCTCCGTGGTGTTGTTTTCATGTGGTTTTGTGGTCCTTTTAATGAAGGATGTGCAACATCCTGATGGGCTGAGTGTACACAGTGGTTCTAGGGAGATTTTTTGTGGTCTGGTGGTTCAAAGATCTTGTCTGCAGGTAATTGTTTTTCACTCACTGAGCTGTTGCATAGAAAAGAGTGTAGCGCTTCTGTCTGGCATGGGAAGTGAAGGGCACTTCTAACTGGAAGATTGATGGGGTACCCTTTGTGTAACTGCCCCGTTTTTCTAACTGTAAGTCTTCTTTGTCATTAAATGAAAATGCTTGGACAGCTCCATTCAAGGACTCTGTAGATGCATTCATTTTTATTCCTGTATGCGTGAGCTCTGTAAGCTAGGGCTGTTCTTTGTTGAGATGACTGAAAATGTCACTGGAGTGCTTCTTAAGAGCAAGAGGATTAACTTGCAAAAGGTGTTACTGGTGATCATTAATGATCACTGTGATCAGAAACCTGGGTCAAAGTCTCAGCCTCTAGAACCAAGTCTGTTGGGCATTTGCTAAGTGGGAACAGGAGCTGAATTCCCAGCTGTATTTCCCAGCTTTCTGTGGGAGTTCCCTATCAGATCGCTCATGTCCTGTCTGGCTTTGGAGATCTGACAAGATTGCAGCTTGAGCTATTTAATTTTTCTCGCTGTCGTGCGATGCATCATACTGAGTTAGTTCAATAGCCCTAATCTAATGCTTACTGCAACGAAACGATGAATGTATCAATCAATACATATTTCAGTAAATGTAAAGCAAAATGAAAATTCTTTTGACAACTTCTGTCCGTTTCATTATCTCTTTTCTAATCAGAAAACTGTATTTTAAAGTTTCCACACTTCCTCAAACTTTGTAGCCTGTCTTCTTTCATATACATCAGGCTGATGCCAGCAGCTCTCTCCACTCCCAAACAAGGTTCCGTCTAATGCGTTAGGTTATTCTGCCTTATTCCTACAGCAGAAGGAAGCTGAATCATTCCTGACATATCCAGGCAGCGATGACAGGCAGACCTCTGGATTTAGCAGCAAAAATTTCAGGGAATATGGGACTTAAAACTTAAATGTTCTATCGCCTTGTTATTTTTCACTCTCAAAAGTAGCCTTGCTTTAGGATATTTGTAATGCAAGCAAAGCACAGAAGCTTTTAGTATTGCCATTGTCTAGCATCACTCGGTCTTAGCACCTAGTGCTGTGTGATGTCTCCTAGCCAGATTCTGACCGTGCTCTGTCCCAGGCCAGGCAGAGCTGCAGTTGTTGGATTATGTTCACATGCAAAGGGGAATCACTGAACTATGTGATATTTTCCCCAGTAATACTAAGGCTGCTTTCTGCTTATGCAGGGCAGTGTGTATCTGTGTGTATTATTTCTATGTATATGTGCTCTCATATACACCCCCCCCCTTTCCACCATTTTTATGGCAATATAAAGATGTCTCGGTGGAAATTAAATTCCTTCCCTTTTTCTGTAAAACATAACCTGTAGTCAAATTTCTAGGGTAATAGATTTCTTTTAATGTTGCAGATATTAAGTGATAAACATAGGTGAGAAGAAGAAGCAAAGCACAGAGAAGGTAAATATCAGTGCACCCCTAGGCATGAGTTATTCTCCATATTTTCCAGGACAGAGCTGGACTCATTGATCCTTTATTCTATAGATAGCACAATGTCATTTTAGATGTGTTGTTCTACATCCTCTCCATGGAGATTAAATGACAGAGCACAACTTTCATGTCTTTACTTATATATGACTGGCTGTATGGATGCATAGTCCCCTGAATGGAGTAGATAGCATCTGTAGCTTATGATTTGCAGTCATAAAATTGCTTTTCTTTGCTGGCTAAGAGAGGGTGCAGCAAACTGTTCTCAGAATCAGGCCATTTTCCCTTGCTGTTTGGAAAAGACAGAACTTGATTCTCCTTTTTGCTTTTCAGGAAGCTTAGTGCTTTTACACTGTCTTCAGCCAAATGCTGATAATAGGATTTACAAGGGAACTTTTCTGCAGTGATTCATTTAGCAATGAAATTGCATGGAGTAAAAGTGGACTTGACCAAGAGAAAGGTAAGGTTAAAGCAAGCATGTGGATTTATTTATTTATTTATTAATAATAAGCTGGTCAGTGTAGATTAAGGACACTGGACACAAATTAACACTTCAAAATAGAATCACAAAGCGGCACCGTTTTCCTGCAAAAACCTTTTACAACATTGTACATCTATTAATGAACACTTTTAAAGCCTCTCTTGTGGAGAGTATTTCTGTATGAGGGTCATGTAATTGTGCAAGAGATCCAAATTATTCATTTTAATTGACCCGTATATCATTAAAACGAAGGAATGTACTTGCCATCCATTGGTTTTCTCTTTTCTTTTCTTTTGAAAACATTGTTTTAAGGTAACTCACTCTGTAATTATACTTTTCTAAGTATTTTTCTGGTAAGCCTGTTACTTTCAGAGGCTGACTGAAATGATGGGAGAAATTTAAAATAGATTTCCTTTTTGAAGCTTGTGTGCTGATTATTAAAGTGTGCGAAAGGAGTTTCCTGACCCATTACAAAACAATTCTTTTACCAACAGAAAACATAATGCTTTCTGATGACACTTATAATTGCAGTACTTCCAGAACAATTACCCTAGTAGTTCATTTTCATATTGTTAGAAATCATATTTGCATGTTATATTTAATTGAAAAAGGAACGTTTTGCTCCATGCACATCTGGAAGTAGTGAGTTTAACTTGAGAGCAAATGTGTATTTACTTCACAGGTAAGCAAACATTTAGCTATCCTGACAGGAGAATACATTTGAATAACACTTGCATGTGATACTACATCCCTGTACAGCTGCCTTTTTCCAACGTACATCAGTCCAAGTACTGGTGGATACTGAATGCTTAGGTGTTTATTCAGTGTACCAGATTCCAGTGGTTATCAAGGTTTGAAATCTGCCAGAGACCAATTTGTGGTCAGATGTTGGTCTCTGTGTCCCCAGATTGATTCGCTCAGGTTACCTCTTTCCAATTCCAGTATGCACTTTTGTACCAGGTGGGGTTCTAGCTCAGTACTTCCATAGAAAAAAGAAATAGGATCTTGCACCTTTGAACAGTTGCTCTTAGCTTTTGCCACTCTTCAGCCTGAGCTGTGAGGGGAACCCACCCTTTCCTTTGGAAACTTGTCATGTAACTGAAGACACTTGGTTAATGAAGTGCCAAAAACTGAAGTAGGAAGGACATCTCTGTGAAGGATGAAGAGTAAAGATTATGGGGTGGTGTACTGGCACAGAATGAGAAGGCAGATTCATGAGTAAAAATAATAATAATTAAAAAAAACCCCAAAACCACAACAAAATTAGAACAGTGATGTCTGTGTGGGTGTGATTTGCCTATTCTAGAGTCAGGCTTGTAAGTTACCGCTTGAATAAACACAGCTTTTCCTGGGATGGATTTGGGCATTCTAGAAAGGCTTTTGAATAGGGTTCATCTTCTATACTGAGGTTAAATTACCCTGATGAAAATAATTTCTTTGTGGGCTTTCTGGATACACAGTTTAATCAGACTGTCTTGCAAAGAAATCTAGGACTAATATGATGTGCAGTTCCTTGATGTGATGTCTACATGCTTTGTTTCACAAGGGAAGAGGAAAGTGCTGTTGTGATTCTCCTGTTGGATGGGAAAGAGCCACTCAAAGCATGTTGTCAATGCTAGATTTTTCTGCATTTTCTTAACCTCAATAACATTACCAGCATAAGTTATTTATTTTTTTTAACTTAAATTCACACCTAACAATACTGTTGAGTATGAAACAATTGTTAAAGTAGCGGTTGTTAATATGCAGTGATTGTAAATCAAAACCAGGCTGGGTGTGGAAGAATTCTTAGTGCATAGAAATCACTGTTATAATCTGATCTCAGTTTTTTTCCCCCATTATGTTATCTTCTAAAAGCCTTCTGCTTAACAGCTCTGTAGAATGATTTATACTTCAGATAGCTCCAGGTACTTATTCTGTCTACTTCTGAATCCTTCTGCTGTGCCCTGTTGTGAGAGAGACAAAATGCTGTTCTCCCCTAGTACTGCATGAGTCTGCCCCAGTTTAACTTGTGCTATGGCTAGAACTGGTAACAGGAGTGAAGGTTTTGTTGTATAAGCAGAACTGGGAACTGGAGTGAAACTCCAGTTTGTACATTCAGGGGGGTAGTCACTGGATAGGAGCTCATTTTGTTTGTTACCAAAGCTAACTGGCAATCATTCAGCATGTAGAAGATACTGAAATAGCCAGTCTTCCTAAGCTGTTTTTAGGGACTGAATTTAATAAAAGCAGCAGCGTTTCTTTCAGCAATGCATCCTGCTTTTTTTTAATTATTTTTTTTAAATTTTATTTGGTGTGTATTCAGGATAAAATTTGTGTGACCTTTTTTTTTTTATTTTTTTAAAAAGTACAAGATCAAATTCCATTTAAGAGTACATATGACAAGTTAAGTTAAAATCCTTTTTTACAGATTAAGACTGCTGCCTTTCTCCTCCCTTTTAAACATTTGAACACGCTCTTTACATGATGCTTAAGCTTTCTAGTCAACGTTATGAGGTGCTTTAGCCAGGCTTGAGTCAGAGAACGAGAACCAAACCAGGACAATAACAAAATGACACAAAGATTGACTTCACTGTGCTTGCTGGATGAAGTGAAAACTGCTGAAATAGAAATCCTATATCCTGGGATTTCACTGCCTGCTGGAACTAATCTCATTAACTTAAAACCACCTGAGGCTTAAGAGAGATATACACTGCCGTGAGAAATTATATTTATCTCATCCTAGGGGGAAATCCTTTCCCTCCCCCAGCTTACCTTACTTTTGACTTTGTCATTCCTGAATTACCAGGTCATTTCTCCCCCATGGGAAAGTTGCCATAGCTCACAGAAATGCAATTACTGTATCTGAAGTTCACTGCTGTATGAATGCTGAGATCACAGTTCAAGGTTTTTTTTTCTTAGATAATTTCCTAAAGAAAACAAAGATTGGAAAAATAATACGTTAGCAGTTTACTTAGCTAAAGTTCCTCCAGAGTTACAGGAAAAGATTTCAGAATTAAAGACGTGGCATAAGGAGAACAGCTTAATGAAAATATTTAGGTGTTTATTGCCATTGTAAACTAAATACTGAGTTTTCTTTAGCCAGCACAGTTTAAGAGATTGGTTGCCTCTAACTGGTAATTGGATGCAGAAGTTTCAAATGCAAAGTTGCAGTTTTAAATCCAGTGAGTGTTGCCAGTGAAAACTGTGTAGTTGTGTGGCTGATTGCTACATGCCCATCTGGACTGAGACTAGATCCCAAATCTATATTCAGTAATGAAGTCCTGGCAATAGAAACAGTCCTTTTGACATGGAAGGATTTTGAGTTTACCCGATAGTCTTGTTGGACTTTGCAGCAAGGCAAAATGACCTTGTTCAAGAGGTTGGGTTATTTTTTTAATGTTTGCCTACTGATGGGGGGGGGGAATAAAAAAAATCAATTTTGAGTTACCCATTAAACAGCTCAAACACAGAAGGATGTTAAGAAGAAGAATAATGTTAAAGCTGAGTTAGCTCTCAAAACTAAAAGCTCTGATCCAGTATGTGGAAAGGCTTATGCAGCAAAAGCTCTTCGTGGTGAGCCTGGCCCTTGGCGTACGGCTTCCAGAAGGGAGCCTGGAATATCTTTGCCTTGTGGAGGTGGAAGCTACACTCAGTGAAATGGATGTGCCAGTTTCAGTGACCACTGAGCAAAACTATACATGATTTCTGTAAAATCCAGTTCAGATCAAAAGATAGTGGATTTGAATGACAAGTCTGTCAAAGCTCAGCATTAATTGTGGCTTATTAGCCCTAAGTTACTGATTTAATGACCAGGCATTTAAAATGGTATTGATAGCTTATGTATAGGGGCAACAATAAATACAGTTGTAATTGCAGACCAATCAAAGCAATAAAAATTAGAATATATGCCCTGTTTCTCTTTCTTCCTCATGGTATGAGTGGAGAGCAGGCTAGAAAGCTGCTTTGCAATGCTCTTATTCATCAGTATGGAGGGCAAAATGATGAAAAGGTTTGTAGTTTCAGAATGTCCTTCTTCCTTGTTACTCCAAGTAGAAGTGATGTGTGCTTCAGAGCATTTGATTGATATAACTGGTACCTGTGTCAGTGTTGCCCCCTCTTTCTCCTATGAAAGTCATGGTGCTTGGACAATAGCCTTATTGTGGGCCACATGGTGATGTGCAGAGGATGTTTCCCTGTTCTTGAAAGCAAGCTGGGTTTACACATTTCCAGCACCCAGAGAGGCCATTCATCTCCAAATTGACGCCCAAAACACTTTTGTTGTTTCAGAGAGGTTGACTGGGGTATAGATTAGAAAAAACCGAGCCATTATGATGGTAAAACTTGGTGCTTGACATTACAAGGAGAGTGTTCTGGGCACATGTAATGATCAGTGAATTTGAAGAACAGACAGGATGAAGTTTAGGCTGGAGGGGTCGGTAGGATGATCATCTAGGGATTTGTGGTTTGGAAAGGTGGTACTTATTTTTATTTGCATATCGGACCTACAATTACTGCTTGATTTAGCAGTTTCTGGTACCGAATGGACGTGAACTGTAACATGCTTAATGTTTCCATCAGTGTTAGCAATAGCTCAGGTCAACTTGTGGTGCAGATAATCAGGAGTGTAGTGCTTGTGAGTGGTGATTTGTGCAGAAGCCTGAGTACTTGATAAATGTTACAGCAGTTTATTGTGTGAACTTTAATTTTATATGCAAGGCAATAAAATTTTCAAGTTAAGGCTGAAAAACCAACGACAAAATGCAGTGAGCAGTCTAGTGTTTTAATGGACTTTGTTGTTCCTGGATATTTAACTGTCTCTGAACATTCAGGTGATGAGGTTGCTGATGTGAATGCCCCATTAAAGATATTTAAGGGACTACAATGAAATGCATATGCGCAAATAGTTAAGTGCATTCATGTGTCTGGATAAGAAGTCCAAGTAATTTACCTAGCTTATGTAATGCTAATTATGTAGCCTTGTGATATTATCTAAATGTAAGTGAATTTGGATGGGTGTTTTCATTTAATTTTATTGAATAGTGAATAAATCAGTGAATGTATAAATCATGGATATTGTGTTGCTGAGAGACTACAGTGATGTATGCTTGCTGAACTCCAGTGTATGTTCCTTTTCAGTCCTACATAAAATAAGTACAGCATATTCTAGTTTATTTAGTGATGGACAGGCTGTTAATTCTTAAAATAGCTAAGGAGTAGGAACCCGACACCTGGAATGATTTATGTGTTTGCTTTGTAAGCTTGTTTCTGTTTTGTAACCTTTAAAATGTAGGTTTTATGAGTGGTATCATTAAAATTTATACTCCCTCTAGTATGTGATGTTAGTCATTATTGCTTTGCTGTGCCTCGAGATCACCTGCCTGAATTATAAAACAGCCTTCCGTGGAGCTAAATAGTATTTTTTTTCTATTCTAGAGGAAATGCATGTTGCCATCCAGAGGGACGTTGACAGGCTTGAGAAGTGAGCCTCTGTGAACCTTGTGAAGTTCAACAAGGCCAAGTGTAAGGTCCTGCACACAGGTTGGGGCAATCCCAAGCACAAATACAGGTTGGGTGATGAGTGGATTGAGAGCAGCCCTGCTGAGAAGGACTTGGGGGTGTTGGTGAATGAAAAATTGAATCTGAGCCAGTAACATGCAGTTGCAGACCAGAAAGCCAATTGAATCCTGAGCTGCATCAAAAGAAGTGGGACCAGCAGGTTGAGGGAGGTGATTCGCCCTCTCTGCTTCACTCTCCTGAGACCCCCACCTGCCGTGCCGTGTCCAGCTCTGGGGCCCCTAGCATAAGAAAAGCATGGACCTGTTGGAGCGGGTCCAGAGAAGGGCCACAAAGGTAATCTGAGGGCTGGAACACCTCTCCTACAAGGATAGGCTGAGAGAGTTGGGGTTGTTCAGCCTGGAGAAGAGAAGGCTCTGGGGAGAACTTACTGCAGCCTTTCAGCACTTAAAGGGGACCTACAAGAAAGATGAGAGAGGGACTTTTCATCAGGGAGTGTATGGATGGGATAAGGGTTTTAAACTGAAAGAGGGTAGATTTACATTAGGTATTAGGAAGAAATTCTTTACTGTGAGGTGGTGACGTGCTGGAACAGGTTGCTCAGGGGACTTGTGAATGGCCCATCCCTGGAATTGTTGAAGGCCAGGTTGGATGGGCCTTTGGGCGACCTGGTCTAGTGCAGGGTGCCGCTGCCCATGGCAGGGGGGCTGGAACTGGATCTTTAAGGTCCTTTCCAATGCAAACCGGTCTAGGATTCATTCTCTTTCGTTGGTGCTCCCATACTGGAACAAAGATCAGATTCTGGCCTTCTGTGCTTTCCATCCAAATGTGAAAGGTTGCTAGGAGTTAACTCTATATTTCCAAGAATGAAATTTGAAGACTTCTTTAATTTAGGAGAAGTGATACCAGTCAGGAAAAAAAAAAAAAATGCCAGAGAATTTGTTTTGAAGTGTACTTTATTTTTTTGTTAACTCAGATTGATATACTCAGTAGGTGATCTAATGTTGTGCTAGGCTTTGTTATCTTAGTTTAAAAATGTTTTGATGAAGAGTGAATTTTCAGTAAGAGAAAATATAAGCTAATATTGAAAGTGAATCACGGTCCTTTTGTCTATCAGTTGAGACTTTTAAGAATATCTTATATACTGGGAAGGATTTGGAAAAAGACTTCAAATTTACACTTTTAGTCTGCATCCTCAAATTGAAGGTGTCAGAAATGTTTCTCCTGACAGACTCCATCATGTTTTAAAAAGGTGTGGGCTTTTTTGAAATGAATGAATCAAATGGAAAGTGGAAGTTTTGCTTGAGCTGTTGATTAGTGCACTGTTGATTCTCTGAAGGCTGTCAGGCAAACTGCTCTAACTCATGAAGGTGACCCATCACTACATCTCTCACTTTATTTTCTTCTTATTTTTTTTTAAAGAAACATAAACTCAGAGTTAATGTAGACAGATTGTCTAGATTGTGGTATGGATGAATTCACCGCAAACTCCAAAACCTGACTTAGCCAGAGTTCATACAGAGATGATGTGGAGTTCTGTTCTGAAACACAGACTGAGCAATATCCTTGCAGATGTTTTAGTTTTCCAAGTCAAACTTGTTTACTTCATGCAAAAGTGGCAAATGCCAATATCAGAGGTTTGGTTTTGTGGCCTTTTTTTTTTTTTTTTTTTAAACAGGAAACTTACTTCTGTAATAACAAATGTTTTACAGATGTTAACAGAGGATACAATACTAATTTCAGTGCAGCCTGTGGCTACTGTGATATATTCAGTATTGTCATCTAGTTCCATTGAAAGATATGTGATATAGTACTAGAAATAAAGTTTTAACAACAACAACAAACCCCATTATTATTGGAAAATCTGAGAATGAAATAGCTCAGATTGAAGGTGTGTCAGAGTAAGTGCATTCAAGCATTAGAACCTCAGGCAAGTGGCCTCTTCCTGAAATACTTGGTGGTATGCTGCACGTTGTTACAGTTACTAAAATTCCCTTGTCTGATTCTGTTACCAGAATGATTATTCTCCCAATATTTGCAAGGCAAGTTTCCTGTCATGTTACAAATTTCCCTATTTATTTTTGTAATAAAGAAAATGCGAGCGTCAGAGGCTCTTGCATTGAACACTTTCAGTAGCAGAATTCCTAGAGCTGGAAGGGATGCTCTGTGGGCTGACCTTACTTGATACTAGGAAAGAGCACATGTTTCAAGAGTCTTTTCCTCCCCTCCTCCTACCCACTGCAGGTAGCTTTCATTAATACTATGAAGTTGACATTTAGTTTGATCTATGCTACTTATACGTATTTAAAATTGTGAGCGGGCTCCATACATAAATGTCAGTGAGATAGGGAAGAAAGTAGAAAGAAGAGCTGTGATGATGATTAGAGGAGGCTCAGTAGAGTTTTTCATAGGGTTAATGCTTTCCAAATTGGAGGATATAAGATTGAAAGTGAAGGGCATACTCCTTGTTGAGGGAAAGTGGTAGAGTGGTCCTAATGCAGAATCTCATTAAAGCAACTGTCAGGATTCCTCTATTTTACCATCACCTCCCCTATTCTATAAGAGTCAACTGTCGTTTTGAGTGAGCCTACTGCCAAAGAGGCATTTACAAATAAATGAAAAATGTCACAATTGATTTTGCTCCTTTCAGAGTGCTGGGTGTCAGCTTTGTCACAAACCCTTTGTTATTCTCATTTTCAGATCTCCTGTCTGGTCATTGGAAAAACCTTAGATGGGTCTGGGTTTCTTCCTGTTGACCTGGGGTAAGATCACGACTTTTTGTTAACATTTGTACAACAGTTAAATAATAGTGACTTTTCAGTGCTTATAAAGGATGAAATTCTTACCAATTACATGATCAAATCAGGTATATTTGCTCAGGTATATCAAATCTATATAATACAATCCACTCTTGGGGATGCTACTAACATAATGGATTTGTTTCTTAGTTTCTTGTATGGACATATTTGTGAATTATGGTAATTATTTTGCAAATGTTGCATACAGCAGTAGTAGCCACAAAAAATACATATATATATATATGTTTGTTTCTAAAGAGTATGTACTTCTAAGTTGATGGTGTTCTTTTCTTCAATGTTTATTATATCTCATTCTCTTTCAGTGTGTGTTATGTGGTTATTATAGTGCATATTTCTGCTTGTAAACATATCAGAAAGTTATGCTGGCTGGGTAAGTGAATGTAATGGGCAATATCACTGAACCCCTTTAATGCAAAAGTGTTAGCATAAGAATGGATATCTGTTGGAATTTTGTTATAAAACCCACTTGAGATGGTTTAGATAAAGCAAAGTATCTAAACTGCTACCACTTTTAATAAAAAAGTCTTAGCTATTTTCTCCTTGAACTTCAGTTTCGTGATAGCAATCAAAAATACATGGAGTCTTTTACTAAAACTGCTGTGAAAGAAACTTCATCAATATGTATAGAAATGCTCATGATCCTTTAAATCATAGTGGAAGGTCTTTAATGACAGACATAGTGCTACACTTAAGAGTAGTTTTTGTCCTTTTTGCATTTTCTGTGATGTCCAAGAAGTGTAACCTACAAATAGAACAAGAGTTTAGCACTTAGCACTAACTTCAGAAAAGTAAATTTGCGCTGTACAGAAGGAGCTGTTTTGCGACCTTTTGTGTGAGCATTTCTGAAGGGATTCTTCAACAATGAATTGCACACAGTTTGCAATCTGGCAAACAGCACAAAGTCTCTATTTTCATGCACATTATTTTCTGATAATTTTAAAAGTTGCTGCATTTTATCACTGTTGCTAATAGGAGATTTTTAAAACCAGAAGAGATTAAGAAAATCACATTGCTGTCATTTTTTGAAACTTGTAGGAAATCTAGGAAGGAATTGGACTCTTTAAGGGAAAACAAAAAATTTAGTGTCACCTGCCCTAGATAAAAATTTATTTTCTATCTCTTTTCCATCTGAGTAATATATCTCAATCAGCTCTGCTTCTAACACAGCAGAAATTTCTTTGCATTAGTATATGCAGATTTGTCAGCTATTTGAGCATTTTTAATGTGTTACCTTCACAGCTAGCTCTTACAGTTCTGTTATACCCTTGGCTTAATTGAAATGAAAGGTGTTGAATTTGGTTTAAAACAAATTTTAAAATAAATAACTGTTAACTTTCAGGAAAGATTAGCATTTTAATTTTTATTCATTGAACTAGAAATCAGAACTAAAACTACCAAAGAGCATCCTTAATTTGTACTTTAGACGTTCTCTTTTGCTTACATTTTAGTA
Organism: Megaceryle maxima; assembly: GCA_024605025.1. Taxonomy (NCBI): domain Eukaryota; kingdom Metazoa; phylum Chordata; class Aves; order Coraciiformes; family Cerylidae; genus Megaceryle; species Megaceryle maxima. The sequence goes on along the minus strand of JANHGN010006265.1, from coordinate 88,769 downwards.
TAAACTTTGGGACAAAGCCCTCAAAAGCAATCCCTAGTATGTGTTATTTGCAGTGGGCTGCCCAACCTTGCTTTTCTTCTGCTTGTATTAGAAGGAAGTCTGAAATGTGAATCCAGTAAAAAGACAGAAAATGAGTTCTGGTGGTGTGGAAACTGATGACATAATTTCAGTGAATAAACCAGACAGTTCAAGGCTGTTATATTTGTGTAATTATTATTGTTACTGTAAACAAGGAAGGAAGGAAGGAAGGAAACAAGCCTTTGATGAAAATGAAGTAGAACTCAGCACAGTCAATTCTACACATTCCCCCGAACTCCAACCCTACATTTGACTTCAGCAACATAGTAAATTGTTTTGAGATAAATCTAAATGGAAGTTCGTAGCATTTCAAATCTAAATGGGGCATGCACTTATGAGTGAAGCAGTGCTGCAAAGGGAAATGTGGAACGCTTCCGTAATGCCTTGAAACAGTAGTGAGGGATTGGCTAAATATGACTTGGCAGATTTGTGGCTTAGGCTTTCGATCACCAAATCTCTGCATATAAACATGATATTTAGTTTCATAATGTTACTGACATTCATTTATCCCAGCTTCTTCTATAGAGCTGGCCATACGCTGATGCATAGTTATGCATATGTAAATACCTGTGTGCTAGCTTATTCCATATATTAGTCTGAATCATAAGATTTCTGTTACCTCAATAGACAACAGATGAAATGTGCCAATTAGCAAAATTACCATGAGTTTGACAATCTCCCACTACAATTATATTCTAAGATCTATATCCATCAAATAGCAAACACAGATTGATTAATTAAAAAAAAAAAAAGATAAAAAAAAGACCAGCCTTAGGAAGAGCCAAAGGGATACACAAAACATGTGCTCCAGTGATAACCCTGCCTGGTCATGGGCCAACGAGAGTGTTAGACTGCTAATACCGGCTTCTAGTAAACGTATTTCAGCCAGGAGCAAGGGAATAGGGAAGTGAACTGAGAGCTGTATCTTTCTGAATCAGTTTCTGTTCTTAAACTGTAAATGAAAATGTCAAAACTATAAAATTTCAGTTTAACTGCTTGGGTTTGGTGTCCTGTGCGTTCCCCCCACCCCCCGCCCAAATAATTAGAATTTGCTATGCATGAAGACAGTTATTTTTCTGGCTCCTGAACCCAGAATATTCCTTCATGTCCTTATTGTATACACGTCTCATGTATACCCATGATCCTGTTGAAATTCATAAAGGTACTGTATTTCTAGGTCACGGGGGACATACTGGTGTCGTATTTATGCAAGATGACTCTCACACCCTTCTCAATCCTCAAATATATGACTCTTCATGACATATGATGGCTTTTCTATATATGAAGAAAAAGTAATTGAAGAAGAGAGGGAAGAAGGCCTGAAGTTGTGCCAGGGTGGTTTAGGTTGGATATTAGGAAGCACTTCCTCGTGGAAGGGGCGATTAGACACTGGAATGGATGGCTCAGGGAGGTGGTGGAGTCGCCAGCCCTAGAGGTGTTTAAGGAAAGATGGGGCTTAGGGACATGGTCTAGCTGATGTCATGGGTCATAGGCTGGACTTGATGATCTTGGAGGCCTATTCCAGCCTCAGTAATTTTGTGATTCTGTGGAGGAATAATCATTCACGAGTTTGTCAATTAAGTTGTTATAGTTTCACTCTTAGAAGATGCATTTTAAAATCTTGAAGATCCTTATTAAAATCAGGCCAGTTTCTAGCACCTCTTCTGATTTGCACTGTGTTATTTCTTGAGTGTCTGTGTTACTCCATTGACTGCAGGGAGGATCGCTTGTGGAATAAAGAAATCGTTCCATTTTTGTATCTGAGACTCTATTCTGTGCTGCATTTTAGCTGTAATAAAACATTGTTACCCAACTGTTTTCCTCTGAATTGTTTTTTGTACTTGTTTTATAAATAGCATCGCTTAAAGTGGTGTAATAAAACTCATGGTAGAAAGGACGTGTGAAGAAGACATGCCGACAAGACAATGCTAAAAACCAATTTGTAGATCCTCATTGCCATGGCTGAATGGGTTGGGTTTAGGTAGTTTTCTAGTCAAACAGAAATAAGAAGGTAAAATGCATTTCACCCATTTTTGTTGCACCATGGTGGCCAAACCCGAGCCACTTCGCTTTAGTGGATTGAACAGGGCAAAGGAAATGGCTAATCCCTTGCTACATTGATCATTCTCTCATGGTTGCCTCTAGCTGTAACATGTTAATGACAGTCAGAGAATTTAGCCATCAGAAAATTCCCTAAACTGCACAGGAAAATACCATGCAGTAGTTTAATGGTGAAATTGCTTGATTGCTGCTTATTTGGCAGAACAAAGGCAGGGAAGGAAGCTCATGTGCTGATCCCTGGGTTCTAGAAGAGTCTTTGGTCAGAACAGTGACTTGAAATGCATGTAGTATGATCATCTATGCATAGTATATTTGAGAGTGAAAGGAAGCTTCTTTGACTACATTTCTTCCAGTCATTATTTTTATCAAAAGCAGAGAATCATAGAATCATAGAATGGTAGGGGTTGGAAGGGACCTCTGGAGATTGAGTGCAACCCCCCTGCCAGAGCAGGAACACCCAGGGCAGGCCACACAGGAACAGATCCAGACAGGTCTTGAAAGTCTCTAGAGGAGACTCCACAACCTCTCTGGGCAGCCTGTTCCAGGCTTTGTCACTCTCACAGTGAAAAAGTTATTCCTCATGTTGAAGTGGAACTTCCTGCATCTTGGGAATGTTTTCAGTGTTCAAAAGCTTTAGCAGGACGTAATGCATTTAATTTTTTTTTTCCCCATGAAATTGTAGTATTTGTTTTAAGCAAAAATCATGATAATGGCAGACAGTTTATTATTATTATTATTATTTCTTGCATTTACTGGAACAAAATTATTTGAAAGTCCATTCACAATTGGTTCCCAGGTATATATGCATGCATATAGAGTTGAATTACTGTAAGAAAATCAAAGAATTGCCATTGAGTTAATACTGTTGGCTCTAATTGATAAACATGTCCTTGTGCACCTTTGAAAGTTGTAACTGTAGTTAATGATGACTGAACACAGCTCCTGTCACTCTTCTGTAGCTCTAGAAAGAAGATATGCAAACTTGTCACTGATTCCAGTGGTCTTCAGTAAAGCCAAGATTTCACAGAGTCTTCATCTAAAGGAAGCAAGCACAGCCTTTCATCCCCCACCATCTGTTGTTAGGGATTTTCCCCTTGTTTGGGGGAAGAATTTGGCTCGGTTTCTTCAATTAAGTCAAAGATGTAATTAAGATTTTTAACATTAGTAAAAATTTGACTTGTATGCAGGAGGTAGATTGTGACAGCCTGCTATGCTGTGCTAAAATGGCACATAAGTAAAGCAATGGTTTCATCAGCAGAAATGTATTGCTGTGTAAAGTTGGTTCTCTCGATAGGGTGCCACAAAGTAATTAGAAAACCATAACAATCTTTCAGTATTGCATATTAATTCCTTAGAGGAAAGAATTCATCTTTTTGGACTGCAGTAGTGTATGACTGACCATGGAAAAACTACACAACTATGAAGCGATCTGAAAAAACACATGTAGCTTTTCTAGACTAGCACATTTGCTTTAAAACTCCTACTTGTAGTGATTTTTGCTTGTAGGAAACTGGAAATGAAAGTCTTTGTCTTAAAATTAAAAATTGACATGGAATACTGTGTACTTTGCCTTGAAGAAACTGCATGTAAAATATTTGTCCTTTGTGAGGACTGAAGACTCTTAGAAAGTCACAAGAAGAATCTCTTCTGTTACAGATGATGGTGAGTTTTTGCAGCTGGAGTAAACTACTAGAGCGAGAGAGGATGGAGAACTGGGTTCATCTAGTTGAGGTGGTGTTACAAATCAGCTTTGACTGATGTTTTCTTGGCTTTTCTTTTTTTTAACGACCAGTGCTCTAAGCATGACTTTGTCATCGAGGATTGTATTGACTTGGAAGGGAGGGAAGGTGCTCACACGCTGCTCCAGTGGAGGAAGATGAGAAATACTCTTCAGTGAGTTTGCTCAGGAAAGTTTCCGTGTGCGAGCCCCTCTGAGCTGACATGTTCACCTGCTCATAGTGGGAATTCTGAAACCTGGAGATGTTATTTTACTGTCTTTTTATTATACCCATGCAGGACATCTTTCTGATTGTGCTATGAAGTGTATCCCACTTGAAAGGTTCTTTCCAGCCCACTGGACTTGTGTGTTTCTGCTGTGTCTGTCTGTACTTAGCATTTTAATTAATTTGGGCATTAACCCTTCCTTTACTAACGTAGTTCAGCAGCAGTGGTGAGAGTAAGTTGTTAGCAAGGTCCTTGCCTGTCATATCCCCAAGTAAGGCCCTTTTCTTGAAGAATACTATGACAAGGGCTTAATTAGACCTTCAGAAGTCTTAATTAATTAGACTTTCAGAAGTCTAATTAAGGAAACATTGAATTTAAGCCTAGCCTCGAGTACCTCATGCAGCTAATGTATGGGTTTATTATTTCTCACATAAATATTGAAAAGCTAAAGAAAATATGGAAGCTGAAATAGATGATTTTGACCCTGCTGTTGTTCAGGGAGGAGGTATAATATTTAGCAGCCTTAGAGCATTCTCAGTATACTTATACATTCTTTAAGACTGCTGTTCTAAATACAGCATATCTGAGTTAAAAAGTGTTTCCTATACCTTAAGTTCTCTGAAGGAGATAATCTTGGGAGAGTTTTGACATTTGTTTTAATGGAAGCAGGATCAAGCACAAATCTAGGTTAGAATGACCTTTACATGTGATCAACAGTACTGATCAGTGATCAGTGTATTGAGCTGATCAAGCTATTAGGAGACTCCTTTATATAACATATTGTTAATTCTGTTCTTTGGTTGATTTTTTTGTTGTTGTTTTGTTATATCTGCTTTTGTTTTTCATTAGACAGAATATGGCTATGCCTTTTTGAATTAAACCATCCTCATCCTGGTGATGTTGATGACAAAACTCTATCATCAACATCTGGATCTGGATTTTCTATGCTGGATTTTCAGTGCTGGATTTTCAGTTTGTATATATATATAGACACAGTTTGCTCAAAACAAAATATTTCTCTATCCTTGTATGAACATTCTGTAAGAGTTTTTAAGGCATCTCAATGCATCATGGCAAAGAGCTCATCTCCACTGAGGTAATGTTTTGCCTTTTTTTTTTTTTTTTTTTTTCCTTTGTAATGGTTTTATTTAAAACTGTAAACAAGAAGTGATGACCAAAGTTTTGATTAAAAAACCAAATTACTTCAGGCCCTTCCTCCAAGAAGACACATGCAGCAAATAAATAATACCGTAATTAAAGTAACAGAGGTTTCATCTTAAACAAGGATATCCAATATGTGAGGGTGGCAGAAAATAGTACTTAAAAACCTGAGGTTTCAATCTGTTGTTTAGAGACAGGATTGAGGGACTTGAAGGTAGATGGGTCCAGCTTTTTGGGAAGCTTCTCTTGGAGGGTTAAGTACTGTGGTTTTCACCTTTGCTCCTCTAAGTCCACCTGTCAAAATCAGCTATGACTCCTGTTGTCTTCAAACACACAGCCTTGCGAGTCACTGACTTTGTTACTACAGACCTTATGGATGTGCTCTGAGTTCACTGAGTAACATTTATTATAAGCTTTATATTAGCAGTTACTTTATGACATCTTCAGATAAATAGGATCCTTTATCCTAGATAGTCTATCACTGCTTTAGTCAACCACTGTTTGATGAATACCTTTCAGAAAATGATAGATTGAGTTTTGGAAATACAATTTTGTGAGCTCCATTTACCTCATCTGAAAGATAATTTTGGTACATCACTTTAGAACTTTTCTTTTAAAATGTAAGATGACACTTCTCCACATTCCCTCGTTTACAAAGTGCTGGGCCAGAAAGAGTCAATGGGCTCTATTTTTTTCCCCATCTATAATGTAAGTAATAAACACCTTCTGTACCTTTTTGAACCTCCCAAAGCTTATTCAGTCCATTTTCTTTGCTTTTCTATGTCTATGCTGATGTCCATTAGTTCTCCTCTTAGCACAGATTAAAATCTCCTTAGTAGATACATGCGGAGACACGAGAAGAAATAAATAAAAGGGTGAGGGCAGAACTATAGTGTGTAGCAGAGAGAGAGCAGATGACAAGGGACGTGGCCCTTGACATATTAATTTTGAATAGCTTGGTGGTTCTGCAGTGGTTGTAAGAATACCTTTGCCATCAGAAATGCGAGTTCTTTGTTTTATAGCTTTTATAGTGATATTAGTTCCTTCAGCCAAATGTGAGAAGCCAGCTACTTTTCTTTTTCCACTGTGTTTTTCATTCATATTTTTCCTATACCTTGGCATCAGCCAAAGCTTGACAAATGCAGGTGTTCTTATGAATTCTCTTCAAGCTATACTGCAGATTTTTCTCTTGCTTCCTTTTACTATAAGAAATACCTGTTCAAATGTTTTTTATAGTTTCTTTATGATAGGCATTTCAGATATGTACTGTTGAATAAATAAAACTGCCTTCCTAACTTACAGAGCCTGGGATGTTTTTTCATTTGTTTCTCAAAATCTGTTGCAGTACAGAATGTAAGTTGGTTGTTGTCATAGTAAAGAAGATGGCCTGGCATTGAAATGAGAACATAATTAAAATTATTGTTACTTTTCTCAGGACTTGGAACAAACTGTTACTTAAACCTTTTCTTAGAGGTATTACACCTAACAAGCTCTCTTGAGAGGGATGGAGGCAAAGCAGCTAAGCTATCAACAAAAATACCGAATGGCTGCATTCCCTGGGGTTTGCTTAAATTTGAAACTAGGTAGGAACTGTGAAGAAATATAATGCAATCTGGTAAAGAAGCTGCAGTATAACTCCAGTGGCCTCAGACACAGTAACGTACCTGTATAAAAATCTCCTATTAACCTGAAATGTAGGGAACATCGTAAAACACTGCAAAGTTGCTTAGCTTACACTCGTCCTTGATGCATCATCTTCAAAGTCTTGTGATGTTGAAATCAGTTTATGTTGTAAACTCTGTGGAATGGCAAGTAGGTCTTTTTACTTGTTGTGGAAAAGGCCCTGTGAACATTTCTGGGCTGTCCATCTTTGATTATGACATGCTAAATGCAAAATGACCACTGAGCTGAAAAAGCAGGCCAACGGCGTTAAGTTCTTGGTCTTAATTGTCTGGCAGGTTAAGGGTCACTAAACCACTGAAGCCACTTGTGGTCTGAGGTTTGTGGTTTTTTTTTTTTCCCTGCCCACATGAATGTGTGTGTGTGTACATGATGGAGTCATAACACTGGTCTTCCAGGATTTGAAACAGATGGAAGGAGAAACAGTAATTCTTGGGTGTTTCCAATGCTGCCTATTTCTTTCTTTTTTTTTTTAGCTGGAATGCTTGTTAATCCATGCAACACTTTATTGTAACCCTTTCTCAGAATTTGTGAATGCCTTCCAGTACAGGATTGGTAGTAATAATTTTGCAGGGACACGGCCCTTTCTTATTCTGAAACTTAGAATAAGATATAGCAACTGTTTTGTTTGTTGTTTTGAGGAGGAGCTGGATACAGGGTTCACGTTGAAAAGCATGCTTGAATTTGAGCAAGGAGTTTTCCAAAAGGTACCATTTTACTTGATTACTTTTGGTGGCTTTCAGTGGATTCTGGAAGATGATACCCTAAGCAGATCCTCTTATCTAAGAAAAAATGCAGCTCTTCATCGAGTTATCCAGAGACCTCAATCCATATTATTGTATTACATTCTCAAAAAGGAGCACTGTGATGTGGAGATTTGTAGATTTGGACAACAGCTTTTAAGCAGCAGGGGACAGATCTGTTGATGATTGTTGTAGGCAGGGGTGCATCTCTCTCTTACTCTGTGGTGCACAGTGCTCCAAGTGCTCTGGCAGGATGGCAGAGCATCAGGGAGAGCTTACTCAGCAAGGCTTTGATAAACCTAGACTCACCATATTTCTGCTTTGAGCTGCCTGGGGAGACAGAGCAAATTTGGTTTGGAAGTCATGCTGGCATGAGTTTGCAATCCTCTGCCCGAGTAGCGTGCCAAGGCAGGCGCGTGGGGACAGCCTGAGCTAATAGGACTCTCTGGCTCCTTGGCAGGGCTGGCTTACAGCCAGCAGGCTCAGCACAGCCTAGAGAGCAGGGTTCTTGCAGCTACCTGGGTTATCTTGCCAGTAGCAACCTAGTGCGTGGGTTGCCATTTGACTTCCAGTAAGAGCAAAGCTTCCAAGGACCTGAGCTGCAGCGTTACCTAGCTGTGCCTAAAACCAGCTTTCAAAATGGCCAACGTGCCTAAATACTAAACTTCCCTTCAACAACCTGATCCTGTAAACCTTTGCAACTAGGTAGCAGCCTGCTCTAGATGTTTTGAAGAAATCCCACTGAATACCTGTCACCATTATTATGCATTGCCACACATTTGAAAATCTGGGATCAAGTTATTGGTGTCTTGCATATTGGACAATGAGAATTGTAACTTGCAGGAATAGATCTGCATTTTACATAGTGCCTTGAAACTTGATTCTTTTTTTAATTGCAGCATGGAATTCTTTCAGAAAACTGGTTTTTATTGTTATTACTGTGATAAATGCTAATAATACTAATGAAAATCTGTTTGAGTTTTTTTAAAGTACCAAGGGACATTTCCTTGCACCTTCTAGATTTCTTGATGTTTTCATTGGAGCAGAGATGGTCTGTTGTGAAAGGGGTTCCAGAATATCCCACACTGACATTCTAATTGTGTTGTTTCAGTTCATACACAAGTGTGCACACACAGGGATCCTATTAGAAATAATTCCAGCCTGTCAGAAAAGGTGTATCTGTGGGCAATAGAACAGGCTTCCCAGGGAGGTGATGGAGTCATCATCCCTGGAGGTGTTTCAAAAACGAGTAGATGTAGCACTTGAGGCTATGGTCTAGTGGTTAGGGAGATGTTGGGATGAAGTTTGGACTTGATGATCCTAGAGGTCCTTTCCAACCATAATAATTCTATGATTCAATGATTAGTAACTCCCAAACTGCAGCCTCAATCTACAGCTGCTGTATTGCACCACCCAAAATGTAGATTCAGCCCTGATGTACAGATCAGATGTCCCGTGATGCCTTTTGTAAGGAAAAATGATGCCTGAATGAAGAAACAACTATTAAGAACTAGAAATATGAATAGCTTTTATTAAGGAGCATATGTAAAATACACAGGCGTATTTTATTCATGTACCTATGGGCAAAACCCTCTTTTTATTTTTGTTGCTTTGTTTTGTTTCTGAGAAGGTCAGCCTGGAATGATTAATTTAGAAAAGACATTATCTAATTCCAGTATAATGTACTGAAACAATGAAACTTTATAGTCCACTGGTTTTGTATGTAAGACTCCTATGACGATATAATTTTCATGACTGTATTAAGATGTCATTAATGTGTTTAGTAACTACTCTTCTATGATCCATTAATTATAAGAGATGAAATTAGGTGTGAATGGAACTTACATTCTGAATTCTAAAAGACTGACTTGATTTGCAGTAAGTGTGTAATCCTCAGGATCTGGTCTTAAACTATCTCATTTGATAATGTAACAAAATTGATGATTCCAGTGTCTTTAAAAATTAGTATCGATAAAATCCAATGTGTGTATAATTGTAAAGATTTTATTTCCAACCAACCTCTTTTGTTGGTGCTATATTGCATTAGTGCGCTGTGTTGCAGCAAATCAATATGAATTTAAATGAAATAATCAGCTGCATCCTGAAACAGCAGGGAATTACTATGATACTAGTTTAAGTCTTATTTACAGCATAAGTAAAATCAAGTTCATAAGCAGGTTCTTTTTGATAAAGAAATAAATATACAGGTTAATTTTGGTATAATTTTTCCGATCAGTCATGGCAGTGTCACAGTTTAGGGTCAGGGTGGCCCCTTAGACCTGTAAGAGATGCTCTCTGTTAACCCCCCTCTCTCTTCCCAAAGGGGAAGAGAAAGGGAATAAGGGAGAGAGACTCAGCCATTAGAAAAGGGAACTACAACAGCTTTAATGAAAATGGAAATAATAATAAAAGTAGTATATGTACAAATATATACAAAATCAGTATCAAACCCAACCTCCCTGATGGTAATTACATCACCATCACCACTGATGCTGTGGAGCAGGCACCAGGAGGGTCCCAGACTGGGCCCAGCAGCAGATGGGAGCTGTTTCAGGAGCTGGATTCTGGTACCAGATCCAGGAACACACCAATTTGGGTTGAGGGCAGAATGGACAGAGTCCTCCTTGGATGCTCCAAGGAAGGAGCCGAAAGAGGATCTGAGCCAAGCCAAGCTGGCAAAGCAGGCCAAGAGGTGAGAAGAGCCTGGCAACCCACAGAGAGAGAGTGGCAAGCGAGCTGTAGACCCTCCAGATCCCTCCGCTTTATACCGAGTATGATGTACATGGGCTGGAATACCTCATTGGTCACTTTGGGGTCACCTGCCCTGTCCGCTTCTCCCTGCAGGTGCAGCCTTTCACTTTCCTGCACCCCCAGCATGGTGCACAAGATCCAGCAGTGGCCTTGGTCTGCACACCAACCCTTGGTACTGACTCTAAACACGGGGTGTTATCACTGCCAGCAGCAGACACTGTCTGCAAACAGCTGCTGACTGCAGGCAGTGCAGTGACTTAGAGGAACTGAGCTGAAAAGTAAAATCACTGAACAGAATTAGTTCTGTTCTCACTCAAACCAGGACAAGCAGTTAAACTGCAGGACCTTTCCTCCTACACCCTCAAACTTGCACATAGATGGGAGACAAACTGAGACTAACTTTTTTTCTGTGTTTCAGAGAGGATAGTAAAGCAAGACTAAATAAATAGGTGGTACAGGTGCACGTGCACTGGGTTGTGGTAGTGGCTGTAATATTTTGTTACTGCTATCCAAAGCAGTCATAACATTTTAACTGGTAACCTTTCCTGTCTACACATAGGTTTCTGAATTTCTGTTTTGTAGGAAAGCAAATGACCCCCATGTGCTTAGTTGCCTTTTTTCTTCCTGTTGCTGGTTCTTTACATCAAAATGTTTAGACCTCTCTATAATGTGGCCCAATAGAAAATGGGAAAGAGTTAATTTTACTCTCCACTCGACTTCCCTTATGTGGGGAGCTCCGCAGGAGGACACAAGCAGAAGTTTAGGATGCCTGTCACTTTTTCTGATGCATGTCATTAACCTTAAGGGGATAAAATTGATGTCACAGTTTGTGGTAATCTGCATTAGAATCAGGTTCACTTACGATTGATGTCTAAGTGTGGTTTGCTTTGAAATTTTTTATTTTGTTTTTGTTTGCTCTTCAGTTTGAGTGATGCTTGAAAGAAAGCATGACAATAGAAGGGGCATGGAAGATGATAGCAGGAAAAGAGAAATTTTGTGTTGAAGCTTTTGTGGCTTTGAAGTTCAATAAAGGCGAACAGTAGAGGGACACTGGTACTTAAAAGTGTCTCTTGCAATTTAAACATTTCAAAATAAAATGTTGGTTTGCATATTTCCCAAAAATCCAGACAGGCAAATCTTCTTGTGACATTAGTACTGCAGTGAGTGTTAACTAATAATTGTAGCTGAATGGGACTTGCACAATTTTCCAGATAAAGCTATTGGTTTATTTGGTAGCACTTTCCATGACCACCCAATCTAATGACAAAACTCATTGTTTTCTGCAGGAGATGCAGGTGGTCTGTAGTAAATGTGGAGACACTAGAGGTACTGTGTTGTAGAAAGGTGGCTTGATGTTCAGTGTGCTGAAAGACTGCACAAAATAGTGTTTTCTGCAGGCACTGTACATGGGCACACTTGGTTCTGCCAACTGCATGTTTCTGTTTTTACTGGAAGTGTTATTCTGGATGCTTTGCTCTAAAAGGTTTCTCTTTTTCTCACAACCAGCACATTCATATTTTTTTTCCCCCACTGATATCCCTTGTGTTTCTAATTAACATTTCAAAATCACTGCTTGTCCTATGTTCTGAATAATCTGTGCTTGTTTGCATTCCGGTAGCAGACCTCAACTGCAAATGCAAAACAATTAATATTATTTTCAGTAGTTAAAAACAGATAGTCTCTGTGTATGGCTTTATTCTCAAGCCATAATTTATTCAGTTTTTTATTTGACAGATCCCGAGTCTTAAGATCTGTATTAAGTAAAAGTTTTAAACTCAGGCTGAGTAAGCAGATACCATTATCTAATCAGTTAAACACCCTGCGCTTCTTCATAGCTCTCTACAGGAGTATAGAATTAAAAAAGGCAAGCAGTAAGTAAATATCTCAAAAGATATCTATGCATTAAAATGTGCTTCACCTAGAAAAGTGTTCTTAATCTGCAGATTTCCTGTTTCCTCTTAGGTTACCAAATTATATGTGGAGGTGAATTTCAAAGGCACAGCTTAATTGCTGAATATTTTGCTGCCTTTTGCTTGCAGTTTTACTGTACTGCTTTTATTTTCCTCTTAAAATTGATTGTCTAAAATAATTGCAGTAATGAAGTAATGGATAAAGTAAAGGCAAATTAATAGCAAATGCTTTGAAAAAATAAAAGCTTTATGACTTAAAATTTGCTTTTGAAATTTTCAGTTACCTAATTTCCTCAAGAAAATGTCTCTGTAGTGTACACTTACCCTTATTTAAAAAAGAAGCAGAACTATCTCTCCTTTCTGAACAGTAGTAAGATATGATTTAACCAAGAATAATAATCAAGATGTGAAGCAGAGTTATACATAAATATGTATAATGAACATAATGAAAAAGACAACTTTTTTTTTTTTATACTTATTTCTTCTTCTTTGGCAAAAGACATCGGGCTAACAGCAGCAAAATAAAGGAGATATTTTCAGGTGAAGTTTTTGTCTGGTTGCCAAAGACTTCCTTTGAATGTTAACTTAGGTGTTTCTGATCCAGGAAAGTTTTTCGGTAATATAATTTAAGTATTGCCTTAGTTTCTTGCTCTCATGCTTGGTTAGGTTGTCTCTTACCATGAGCAAGACTGGTACATATGGAGATATGTAGCAGCCTGTCTGAGGACTCTTAGTTTATGGCTCAGTAAACATCCAAACCGAGAGAAACGGCAGTGTGGTCCTCTTCATGAGAGCCATGAAAGAGGTAATTGTCCAAAGCTACTGTACTTGGAACTTAATGAATAGAACCACGTAAGTAATTCTTACTATATGAAGTCAGTGTCACCTTGATTCCTGTTGCAAAGCGCTTATAAATTTTGAAGCTTTTGTTTCTTAGCTGTGTAATTGTGTAACGTAAGTGTGATGTTTCTAATTTTATACCACAACATGCAAGATTTTTGTTTTTTCTTAAACCCAAATTCCCACACTTGGAATTTCACAAATGTATCAGTTGTGTTTCCTTCTTTTGGAAAAAAGAATGTATTTAGATGTGTATTAGAGCTGACCCCTAGAAGAGTACTTCACAAAACCTCCCTTCTTGAAAACTCTTCATGAGATTGTTGAAATTGCCTCTTGTTTGATGTCTGTGTTAATAAGTTTGATGCATGAGATGTTAATGTTACAACTTGACAAGCTTAAACACAGAATTACTGATCTCTGAGCTTCAGTAATAACTTGTGAGGAGAGGTCTCCCAGTGTATCTTTGGTAGTTAGCAATACTTACTGAATGTACTTGCTGTACATTATTGTAGGGAAATTAGCTGGCTTTATGGAACTTGTTTGATAGCTGTAAGCCTATCACTATTTCTTTTTGTGTAGAAGGAAAATTGGGGTCTAGTATCAGGCCTCAGAACTGACAGGAAGTAATAACTGCCTTTTGAAATTGAGAGGATTTATCAAATGCTTGAACCTTCAGATTCAATTTGGAAATTTGACCTGTGTACTAAATGTATGGAAGAAATTAGTCCACTAGTTTTGTGAATATAAGGGTCACAGCTATAGAAAGAGACATCCAAAACACTAAATGAACTAAATTATGATATTGCTGTTTGTGTAAATATTTAAATCAAGGTTGAATATCACTCTAAAAGATGTGCTAGATGCCAGTGGGCTCAACACAGGAATTACGGAGTTCAATTCTTTGGCCTGTGAAGTGTAGAAGGTCAGTAGGGGTGATCACAACTGCCCTCTGTTAATGCCGTTTGTCAGAAACATCCAGCTGGCTGAATGCACTTGAGGCAGCACAAAACAGCATTTATTTGAAATGAGATGTCAATAGATTGCATGGGTCAGAATAGGCAGAGAATTGTGAAACTGCAATTAGACTGGACAGATAAAATGAATGGCTTTAGGAAAGCGATGAAAAAATTGCTGGGATTGTGTAAGCTTGAAAATAATTTTGGATTATCCTTTAGAAATAAAAATAAGTCTCTCAAACTTCAACACATACATGGTTGACTGCTGCGACTATGTGACTTACAGAACTAGTGGACTGGTTTTCTTTTTCTGTATATTTAGGATATAAAACAGGACTCCGTGAAGATATTTATCATTTGATCTCCAAGGTACTTAAAGAATTTGGTTGCCTGGTGAAAAGAAAAAGGGAAGAGGTAAGAAAGGGAAGGCTAAAGAATCTGAAAACAGGCTCCCAAATGCATACCACAGACTGGGAATGTGCCCGTGCCTGTGTGCACACCTGCGCTTGGTTTGGTTTATGCACCGCTGCACCAGACTGGAGTCAAGTGGCAATAAAAGAAACCTTTATATTGGCTGTTTGTGTTCTGAAGAGTTTTGGATACCTGTGAATTCAAAACTGATGTGGTAATCTTCGGGTGTACTTTAGCGAGCTAAGAAAAACTTAGTGCTCAGAGCACGATATCAGCGATACCATAGGTAGACAAAAAATGAGAAGTCAGGCAAACTGGATGTCTCTATTGTCTGGATTATGAAAAAGTAATTTCACAGGAGTGTAAATGTAAAGGCTTTAAAATCAAATAGGCATTCTTTAATATGCAGCATCTTTGTCTTGTTTTCTGGGTACTTTTGCTCTTCCCTGTGATAATACTTATTGATGAATGTAGTCTGATAGGATATCACTTCCTATCTTCTTCAAAATATCCATAAACAGGAGAGTGAATTAGGCAAACATAATTTTGTACAGTTGTTAGTTACTCTGAATAATACATTTTAACTTTAGATAAGCCATGAGTCTATATTTACTTCCTATAGTATTTTGTACTTTTTCAGTTAGAGGCATAATTCTGTTTGATTTATCCTTAGGAGCTGCTGGTCTTTGTCCTGTTGCTTTGCCCATAACTCCACATGGGAAGCAGCTATCTGCTCAAATGACAACAAGCTGACAGGAGTAGTGCCTTGATTTGTATAGGGAATGTACTGGGTTGCCTGTCATGAACCCTAATCACCTTATAATGTGTCAGAATGTGGTAATGACTTTTCCCATATGTAAAAATATTTAAATAGATGCCCATGGGAAAAATTGAACAGAGTAAAGTAAATTGAATCAGGTTTAAGGATTCATGACCTTTCTGTCCTACATATCAAATTCATTCTTCTCAAACGCTGTTCATATTGTGCTGCATATTAATTGCATATTGCATATTCTTTATTCATAATATACCACTCATAATAACATAAAATTACATTTTGAATTCCCAATGATACCTTAATTTAATGTTTCATTTACTTTTCTTCTTTAACTAATCTTCTGTCCTCTGAACAAATTTGATTAAAATCTTCGCATTTATTAAAAAGAAATGGGCTAAAATATATCAGTTTGGTCCCATAAGGAGCTGGTATTAAAATTGCCTTTTTGGGGTGTGCCTTTCATTGCATGGCAGGTTTTAGGGGATGGCTGATGAAAACTCAGAAATAGCTAGAATATTGGTATGTGGAAGAAATTTCCTGCTTTAGTTACTGCTTTCTCACGTACCAGGTAAGCCAGTCTTTCTCCTTTCTCTCATCTCCTGATGAAGCTCTAGTAATTATGAATTTGTGAGATTTGGAATAGGATCTTGGAGAGTGAGGAATGATTTGAGGTGATCTATTCTGCTTAACTCTTTTTTCCTAGTGCTGTTTGCCAGGGGACAGTCTTTCAGTCTTCACCAGCTGTCAGGCAAGTGGTGAGGAGAACTCACACCGGGCTCTCTTCCCTTCTGTGTACGTCAGTGGCAGGATCTTTAGGATGGGATAGCACAGCCATGTAATTTGTCCTGCTGCTGCTATTCGATACTATCTCCTGGTCAAAAGAGGCTTTCTCACTTGTGCCTCCAAAGCAATCAGCAAAGCCTTGTATATGTTCCAGCGTGGGATGAAGTCTCCTAAGGTTAAATGTTCTCCTTTCACTGTATAAATGGAATTGTGGAGCTATTTCACTGGCACGCAGCAAGTTGTTAATGTTTAGACCTTGTTTCTTTACACGTTGAAGTGAAGATATATTGCAGGGCTATCTGGATGAATTGCTACAACTGGGAATGTCAGTCTTGTCTTTTTTATGATGCAGTCAGTATGTCGCACTTCGCTTGTGCCAACATAATGGAGTTCTTGAAGTCTTGCAGTGCAGGAGTACTAAGTGGTTCTGGGTAGATGCCTCAAAATCCTCCCTTTGAAGCTTTTAGGAAAAAGGAAAAACTAGATGGACCAGGAAGTTCATATATGTGTATTGATTCTTGATGGAGGTTGTTTACTGATAAAGCATGTTTTATTAGATCTTTTTGTTTGTACAAGATAAAAAATGTGATTTTATATTTAGAATTTGCATCAGTGTCTGGTAACTTTACACTTATTTTGCTATTTTGGCTTTGATTTACATTTTTATTGGTTTTAAACTTCTTAATTTTCTATTGAATTAGGTGATTTTCTTTTCCCACTTGCTGTTATCCATTCCTGTGTAATTAGGGTGTTGTAATCTTCTTGTTTCTTGGTCTGTGAGATTGAGTTAATGATATCTTCCCAAGAAGTGTGATATAACATTGTTAACAGTTTGGCCAAATTGGTAGGGAGAAGTTCACTTACCAGCAAGTAAAATTTTAAGCATAGGTCTTTTCCAAAACTAGCATTATAAAGAAGCACTGTTGAAATACTTGCATTTATTTTTAGGATCATCCTTCTCTGTTATTGTATGGCTGATTAAATGCATTCAAAACATGATTTGCTGCTCGTATAGTGACAGATTTTTTGGAAGTGTGAGTGAAGGAAATGCAGTGCTGTCTGTGCTGGCTTTTTTAGGTCCTTTGAGCACCTATTAATAAGTCAGCTGCTCACTAGTTAAGCACTTTCAATAGTGTGAATGAGCAAACATCTGCCTTTACTGCGTGCACCTATTTCTCATAGTGATCCTGATTTTCATTCATGATTAGTTTTATCTCCTTCTGCTCCCTCGCCTTGATTCTGCAAAATCTCAGTATTAACGTAGTACATCATATCCACAGCATCAGGCGTTACCATCCCCTCCTCCTCATCAGTGTAGCTGTTCATTGGTCATGAATGTATAAGGTTGTCTTCTGAAGCCCAGAGCACCTCTGTTGGGCCTTCAGGAAGGAAGGACCTGATTGTATCAGAGCTGTGGAAATTTGATGGCTCAGCTGGGAGGCAGAATTAATTGTGCACAGAGTCCATGCCTGTGTGCAGCCGTCTTTTGAGGAACTGGATGGAATTTAAAATGTGTACAGGTTTTCTGTCCAATAATGACTTTCAGCCATGGAGAAAGACTCTCAGCTTCAGTGATGAGGCTCTTTTTTCTCTCCTTCCTTCCTTCCTTCCTTCCTTCCTTCCTTCCTTCCTTCCTTCCTTCCTTCCTTCCTTCCTTCCTTCC
>JANHGN010006265.1:56677-70910 GCA_024605025.1 Megaceryle maxima | reverse complement strand
CTTCCTTCCTTCCTTCCTTCCTTCCTTCCTTCCTTCCTTCCTTCCTTCCTTCCTTCCTTCCTTCCTTCCTCTCTTTCCTTCCTTCCTCTCTTTCCTTCCTTCCTCTCTTTCCTTCCTTCCTCTCTTTCCTTCCTTCCTCTCTTTCCTTCCCCAGAAGATTCTTGGCTTGTCTTTTTCAATGTCCGTGTATTTGCGTGTAGCAGAGTAAAACACAGTGTGTGTTTTGTCAGGCCCCATTTCTGTACCATGGCAATTCCTTACTGTAGACAAAGTGAAAGCTTTGTTACTCTCCTACAGCATGCAGGAAATAATAGAGAAATATCCATTGGCTGTTCAGAAGTGGGGAAGGTGTTTGAGAGATGAGACTGTATGCTGTAGTTTTGTGGTTTTAATTTTAGTTGTAACAACAGAACTCCAAAATCTAATAAATGTCAAATAGAAGAATAAATAACGATACTTTTAGTTGAATTTTATTCATTTGGGCTTTTTCCTTTCTTACTAATATTTCCATAATTGTAGCTTCTTGGGATTTTGTGGGGAAGAATGTTTCAGGAAATGCATGTGTTTTCCCTTGAAAACTAGCATGGAAAAGAGATGCCTTTGGTGTACGGGGACTATTTAAGTGTCTAGAAAATAGCATGGCAAAGTCCTTATATTGCATCTGGTGATAGCTTAGCATTTTTCAGATTGAAGGACCGCACCTAAGAAGGGACACTGCTTCGTGCCACCTGATGGTTTAGTTGTGGGCTCTAGATGTTGTAAAGGAAGAGGTGGCAGGAGCAAGCAAGCAGAGCTGGCATTTCTGCCACATAGTTCACCTTACCTCCCATCTGCTTATTTTGTGTCACTTATGCAGCTGTCTTCTCATTCTTGTCTGACAGACAACCCTTTATAACTTGACTTAGCCTGTATTATTGCTTTCATTTCTTGCTATTACTTCATTTTTCCTTAAGATTCTTTTCTTAAAACTTTGAGTAAGAAATCTGTCTTGAAGGGAAATACAGGTTTTGTATTGACTGGAAGAATGAGATATGGCACTTCAAACTTCTGCTGTTAGATTTATTTTGCAGAGCTCTTCTGATCCAATGTGTCAAATGGTTCTTTTGCAGTTTGCATAGATCTGCACAATATCTGCATGTGCTAATGGTTGCCAGTGTTAATAAGTTAAGGAGGGGTTGAGAGAGTTCCTTTAAAAGAAATTCTTTATTGGTGCTGATTTTCAGACTAGGCATCAACCTTTTTGTGAATGTCAGTGACAAATTGTTTACCCACTAATGTCACATGCAGAAAATCATGCATATATCACTGTTTGAAAATATCTGTCTTTAAAGAATTTTACAAAATGTTCCTAAAGAAATTTAGCATGGTGACATGAGCATAAACCCTGGGTAGTGCTGCTGCCTCAAGTTACTTTATCCCAAAAGAATTGTGCTGATTATAGTCATTATCACCCCTCCCACTCCCACTTTAGGCTTGAGTGAATCACCGTGGACTATCTGTATGGATTAAAAATAGTGGTACAATAGCAAAGTTTTTGTCACTAAGTATTTGCTCTCTGGGTGCACCAACTTTACTGTTGGCCCTGAATGAACTCTTTTGCTGAATACAAAATACTGTCTTGCAGGCATTTTTCTTGTGTGGTTATTGATTTTGAAGAGTAGAACATATAAATAACCTTCATTATGCTAGTTTTGACAATATATTTTCAGACATTTGAAGTTTGATTTTGAGAGAACGTTTTGTTTTTAAGCGATACCAAGTAGAACTATATTCTGAAACTTAGTAAGTGACCTTCGATAAAGTTCAGATGACATAGCTTCCTATTTTCATTTAGATAATCAATGTATTAAAACAGTTAAAAAGAAGAAATACTACAACCTGGTAACATTTCTAGGTTGGTTACAAAGACCCTAAATGATTCTAGGTCTATAGACTACTCATATTCAGAAGAAAACATTCCTCAGCAGTATATTCTTTCTTAATAAAGGGTTAAATAATTGTAGATGTTACAGGAAAATCTTGGCTTCATCCACTTCAGGAGCCTATTTTCCAAAGTGTTATATAAACAGTAGAGAAATTACATCACCTATAGAGCTTATTTTCTAAGTACGCTAGGCAAGTAAAGGGTATTCAGGACAGAAAATACAGACCCAGCTACGTTCATTTGGCAGGTCACTGAAAAACCCCAGATTTCTGGATCTCAATTAGTTGGGCAGTGATGCTGCTACATGGATTATGTTAACATCAGGAGGCCTTTATCGAGGACCCGATCTCTGCTGTGCTTCATTGCCAAGCATCATTCCATAAAAAGACATTTGTCCAAAATAACTTGCATATTAGATTTGATGTGCTGCAGCAGGCTGCTGGAAAAGATAATGATGCTCTGTAATACAGTGTGGTGGTAGACATAAATTAATTAAATTTATTTTAGGTTACATAATAGATATTAGGACTAGATCAACACCTGTGCATCAGATATAACTGCCTGGCTTCTGTCCAAAGTAGTTTTTTCATAGTCCTGACTGATCATTTTGAACTACTTTTATTTGAGTTTCAGGTAATTGACATGTTTATAGGAGAACATGAACCTTTGTGGTTACGGTTGTTCAGTGTTAATACCAATGTAGTTTTACAGTGTAAATGCTGACAAATGGAAAACATTCCTTTCTCTTCTATTGTGAGGAACAGTAGAATTGTAGACCCATGTTTCTGTGTGTAGGAGGAACGTGCATATCCTGAAGAAGTAGACTGTGTACATCCAGTATTGTGGATAATGAAAGCTTTGGTGTGTAAACACCAGCAGGGAAAGAATTAGCTTTCTGGAAGTCCTTGTTAATGAGTACACATGTGCTGAAAGACAATAATTGATAGCCTTTTTGATGAGGTTAGAAGAAATATCCAGATGAAGGTGTTTATATTATAGAACAGATGCATCAGGTTAGCTTTTTAGCTGGTATAATTTGACATATTGATGAGATGGGTTACCTAGCTAATGAACTGGAGATTATTCAGGGGTTTGTGTGCTGTCTTTTTCAGAAAATACGAAGGGGAAGGCAGAGACCACTTAATTAAAAGATGTAAAACACTGTGCAGGAAGGAGGCTAATGTATTTAAGATCCGAACACTAAAAACTAACTTTTTAACCATACTGCCTTGTAGTAAAATTACAGTATCCTGCCAGTGTGTTGGATTGGAGGAAACCATATGGCTGATGCCTGAGACTGCAGCGTGGAGATGTATGGGGATCTCACCATACACCACTCTACTGGTCTCTTATCTATCCTAGTGTGACAAATAATTCTACTCAGCTTGTCAGCAGTGACAGCTGAGACTTTTTGCTTAGACGCCTTGACAGTGCTTGTATTAAGGAGCCAGGGCCATACACTCCATTAAGTTTTTGTAAAATGAACTGTCTGCTACTTGCGATCTCAGTGATCCTGGCAGCATTTGTGAGCTGTAATCCTCTCCAGCTGCCTGCTGCCCAAGTGAGTGCCTTCAGCCTCCTGACAGGAGAGAGTCGGGACGTTCTTACTGGAGTCTTTGTGGTGCAATATCTCCTTAGATAGACAAGGTGGGACTCTGCAGACAACAGATGTTTTAAATGATGGCCAAGGTATATTGTGGAAGACAACTAACTTCTCTGAAATGGAAATAGATGAAAAAGTATTGGTTTTTGATACAAAGGCAATGGCCATATAGAAATAAGTGGAAGGTTTTACTGTATGAAGACAGGAGATGCAGTCTGTGTACTATTTAAATGGTATTGCTCTGTATACCACCTACATCACATTAGATAAGTTTGAAAATACAGTGACTTGGGTACTTCACTTTTGTGGAAGAGAAATACTGAGAGAGTTGATTTATATCTATAAATGCAAATGTAGCCATTCATAGTTGGATGATAAATAGAATTAAAGGGCCATTATTCAATTCTCCATTAAATACATGGAAGAAATTTCAGAATTAGGTTCCCTTCCTTGGTATCTCTACTGTGTCAAGGTACTGAGTGCTGTTGTGGTTGAGCTTCTGCCTGCAGCAGATGCTGTAGCGTTGCAGATTCTCCAGTGATGCAGTTGCAATACCTCGTATGCTGTATGCTGGATATATGGGTTAGTTCACCAGGGTCTCTAGATGATGCTGTTGGAGAAGTTTGAATTTCTGTTCACTTCCTAAAGATGAAACGTGAATAATGTCTACTTCATGTAATAGTAGAATATCAAATTTTCTATTAGGAGAGTGTTTTTAAAGTCTGGATGTAGATATGCCCTTGTGCATACTCCTGCAAGTATACCCATTATTACTAAATAGTGTACTGAGTGTTATACTAAAATCAATAGACACTTAACTTCTGAAACCTGCATTTGGTTTTGAAACAATTCCCCCTGTAAAATGCAAATATTAAAACAGAAATAGGGATTTGGAAACTTGAAAATTTCTACTTAATGCTTGACTTGTACACGTAACTTAAATCAGTATTTCTTATTCATTGCATCATGTCTGTTCTGTTCTACTTGGCCACTGCAAGAATTTGAAATTAGAGTGTACTGTTCCTAACAGAAGAGCAGGAACAGAGAGATGAGATGAAGATGGGACATCAAATGGAAATTGATGTATTTCCTTATAAATCTCATTGCCTTTTATTTTGCTATATTCATTCTTATATAACTGTGCAGCATATATTGGTGATATATACCTTAATGTAGGACACAATTTATATTACCAGGTATGGAACTAAGGTTAGCTGTGGTTTACACAGACCAGTGATGAGTGTTTCAAGATGGTCAATATATCCTATTGCACCTAAGGTGTTTCAGCATCTCCATCAGGAAAAAAAAAGTTATTTTTAGAGCTTTGTAACTTAACTATAAAAGTTTGTGCATCCTGTGTTAAATTTTGGCATGAAACTTCTCACCACAGAAAATACTATTTTGTTATTATTTTCAAAAAATCTAATTTAACACTTCTCCCCCCTCCTCTTTGGTGACTGCAAAATAGAGCTTGGCAGACTTAGGAGTGTAATATGTGGATTATAACATACATCTTCAGCCACATGTATGTGTCTGTGTTTTTAAAATGTTAGGAGTGATGGAACCAATTTATTTAATTTGCTATGTGTGAAAAAAGCACATGCTGAATGTTTAAAGAGCAAGTCTTGGGGGAGTTTTAAAGAATGGGGAGCTGCAGGCCAATAACTGGCTTAACACAAGGAAATGTGTGTTGAAAAGGATGGATTGAGCAATTGAAAATGGGATTATAATATGATGAGTTGCAGCTGGTTCAGGAGAAGAGCTGGCACTGAAGCCAAGCCCAATTCTTCAAAGCTTGCCAGTGGTTAGAAAACCAGAAACAGAACTTTTCAACTGAAGTTATGGCTGAGTTCTGCAGCCTAGGTGGGGGACAGGTTAGGTTTTGTTTTGTATTCCTGCAGCCCCCAGAATAAAGCTTTTTACACAAACAATATTTCATTGGCCTGAGAGTTACTCCAGCTACACACATGTTGTGAAGGGCTGTGCTGCTCTGGCACTCCTCGTGTGTAATAATAATGTGCTGTTATTGTCTGAGACAGCGAACACTTTGCTTTGGGTAACGGTAACATCAAGTGTAAGTTAGAGCCATAATTCAGAGCAGATGTAGGTCCTGGTTCTGCACTGAAATCTGAGCGGGAGGAAACTCACTCCACCTACGGCCGTTTAGTTTAGGACACGAGTCACGAAGAGGGAGAGCGAACAAAGAGCTGCGTCTGGATTCCTCTCTCCTCTGTACTCCTCAGTATTAATTTGTAGTCAATTATCCTTTACATGCTCAGTGCCCTTTTTCTTCCATTGGCTTTAGAAGTGTCTGCTTGTATGAGCGTGGGTTTGTGAGTTAGGTTTTGATCTCCTTCGCTTTCTGCAAATGTAACTTTTGATGCCAGTTTTTTGTAAAATTGTTTTTGTTCATGCTAAGATACCTGTATGCCAGTCTGTTTCTCAAAAGAATATTTTCTTCACAAGCCCTGATAGTGGAAATACTGGCATATCTGTATGAGATACAGACCTACATCAGTCTAATTAGAACTTGGAATAAGAAAAAAAGAAAAAAGATGCTTTTAAACTTAGATTTCAAACCAAGAAATGAAAAGACTTGAATTAATTACTTTTTGCAAGAGTTGTTTTCAGCAGTAAATACAATATTCTGAGCTTGACAACAGGGATGTTTAAAAAGTGCTTCATTATAAGTTGAAACCAGTGCATCCCTATCGAGTGTATAATTGAACTGTTTCAAAATATTTTTTTTGCTATATTTTTAAGTTGCCCTTCTTAGGCTCAGTTTCTTACTCTTTATGTAGTTACATTTATTTTTATTTTTGAAAGCAAGGATTGTGTCACCTTTTTATACAGACTTATGAAGTATGGTTATTTTTCATCTTAAAAAAAAAAAAAAATGATGCTGACTATTGGACACCTGCTCATGAGTTAAAATTAATTTGTACTGTTAAACTTGTTGATGAATTGTCAGGTAGTTGGTGATTTTTGATTTCCCCCCCAATACTTTTTTAGTTCTCGTACATACACTTCTTTTATCCACTACATATAAGAGGTGAAACAGAAAAGAAAAAGACTACAAAGGTTTTAAGCCCTGGTAATAAAGGCTGGATGTCACTATGTGATCAGAGTCTTGGTGATGAATGCAAGCATACTAATGCAGGTGACCAAGTCCTGCCTGCCTCATGTACAAACTCAGGAATTCTGTACCATATCCCAGAGAGATCCTTAGATTGCTTTCGGTTGTGGTATTTAAGAAGGAGATCATGTGCATGCTACAGGAGATATATTTTTCTGTGCTTTTCATTTACTTTTTCTTACTTTCTGAGTTCATATTTTAAACTTTGCAAGTATGAATCTCAGATGTGAAAGCACTATATAAAATCATGCTACTCCATGAAATGGAGTGTGTGGAAAAATGACCCATTACTTTTATAAAATTACTGGAATATTGAAAAGTTGATGGTTCTTTCCCTTTGGCATAACTTGCATATTAAAGAAAAAAGGAAAAAAAGACAATTTATTTAACTGGAACGCTCAGCAGACAAGGCTTAAACTAGAAAGAAGTGTGATTCTTTTAATTGACAGTCTCTGTGTAATGATATAGTCTCATAAATTAACTGTTCTAAAGTACTAATGACCTGGGAAAGGCAGATGTTGTATCCAGCTGTTAAATGGTTTTTTTTAATGCTTCTTTTTTCATAGAGGCAGTTAATTCCAGGTTAAAACCTAAAACCATTTCAGGAAAACAATTCCTGATGTAATCCTAAGATGACTGACAGGAACAGTGATGGTATACAAAAGAATCTTGAGCAACTAATATTAACCACTGATCTTGTAGCTAGTTCTAACAGATTTCAGGGTGGAGGGAGCCTCCAAATTTGTCTCTTGTGCCTTGATGATCTGCAGCCTGGCTGCAGAAGTTGTAATAGTCCATTCCCCACTGAGCCAAGTCCCTGCACAGCAGTGACGTGCGTTGCAGGTATGTGGGTGGGCAAGGAAGAAAGGTGAGATAGGACTGAGGAAACAGCAGGTTGAGGGAGGTGATTCTGCTGCTCTGCTTCTCTCTGGTCAGACCCCACCTCGAGTACTGTGTCCAGCTCTGAAGTCAACAGTGCAAGAAAGACATGGACCTGTTGGAGCGGGGCAGAGGAGGGTTGTGAAAATGATCTGCCTGCTGCAACACCTGTCCTGTGAAAGGCTGAGAGAGTTGGGGTTGTTCAACCTGGAGAAGAGAAGGCTCTGGGGAGATCTTATTGTGACCTTTCAGTGGTTAAAGGGGGCAGTCTGAAAGGTGGGGACAGACTGTTTATCAGGGCCTGTTGCAACAGGACAAGGGGTGATGGTTTTGAACTAGGAGAGGGGAGATTTAGACTAGATAGAAAGAAAATTTTTTTTTTTTACACGGAGAGTGGTGAAGCACTGGCCCAGGTTGCCCAGAGAGGTGGTTGATGCCCTATCCCTGGAACCATTCGAGGTCAGGTTGGATGAGGCTCTGAGCAACCTGCTCTATTTGAAGCTGTCCCTGCTTACTGAAGGAGGACCAGATGACATTTAAAGGTCCCTTCCAAACCATTCTATGATTATGTGATTCTAAAGCCATACCTTTGCTTTCATAAGGTCCCTGGCAGAGGTATTGAGCATTGCGTGGTCTGTTGCAGAAAATAAGTTGAACTGCTCGCAGCGTGACGCGGTATTCTTTCACTGTCCCATAGGTGTCTCATCCTCACCATGGTCACAAGGTCCAAGCTTTTCCTGATGCTCCAGAGCTGTAGATTAGAGCCACATTACATGGCAGCTGGGCATCTGTGCTGCTCCTCAGTGTGCAGCCCAGAGAGGTCTTCCAGGGTCTGATCTGCAGCTCCTGCTCGGCTTGGCAGAGGTGCTAGAGCATGTGCCAGAGCTCTGCTTGCCCTCACAGCATGTTCTCGGTCACAGTCTGATGAATTGGGTCATTGTTCTTAACCCAAATGTTAGGAGTTAAAGCTCTTGTCTGCCTTCCAGATCTCTGAGGGGGTTTTTGACACTCCATATCACAAGAGGTTTTCTCTCATAATAATATTTTGTCATTTTAGAAGCTAGAACTGTGAGATCATAGAATAAATTCATTGACAACAGTGTGGTCAAGCGATGGCAAGTCTGCGTTAGTGATATACTTGGCAGTTTAAGTCTTGCTTCTAGATCTGTGGTTCAAAACCACAGCATGCTTCTTGGAGGTCTCTGGAAGTTATGCAGCCAGTGGAGTTGTCCCCTTCCTACATGAAAGGGAGTGTGGGAAGGAGGAAGGGATTTTTAACAGATTTTGCTGACCAGAAGGAATTTGATTGCACGTCTGCCTTCAAATGATGAAGGATGGAATCAGTGCAAGGAAAAAAATCCCTCAGTTGTCAAAAGTTTAGGGATAGCACATGTAGTGCTGCCTCTTGTCCTTATGAGACAAAGAATTGAGTCTTTAAAATGAGATATTTATTAGTATTGGAACCAAATTGTCATGCACATCAATGAGGGTGGAACAAAATTTGGCCAGTGAGAAATCATAAGAATACTTATCTTTATTTGTAAATAATATGGTTAAGATCAGTGAAGTAGCTATGGTAAAACAGTTGCCAAGGACTTGGAGGAATAGTGGGTTTTTTTCAATTGCTGTGTGTTAATGAGACTTGTGTTAATAGTTGTCACCCAGGGCATGCAGTAGGCACCCGTGTGATCTTGGCCGAGCAGGTTTCCTATGTCTCCTGTTTCCATTACAAGATGAAATGCACTGTTAAACTGAGTCTGCTTATTTCCTTCCACAGAGTAAATGTGGAAATGCATTGTATTGAAGCACAATGGAATTATTTGTTTGGAAAAAAGTGTTGGGTTGTTTTGGTTTTTTTTTTAACTTAGACGTTTTTGTTCTTTGATATATTACCTAATGGACTAACAAAGGAAAAAAAAAAAAGCTAGAAACTTTTAGTCTTAGGTTTAGCCTGGAACAGGTTGTAGTCACAGCAGATTTTTAAACTTTTTATCAATACACTTAGTTTTTAACTATCTTTACCCTTTACAAACTGTGCTACTAATAAACCCAAAGATCTGTTTTTACACTCCATTTGTCTCTTACTGGCTTCTTCACATCCTGGGCTCACGTCGTACATTTGACAAGTTTTCATAATTCTCACAGGTTTGGGTTGGGGTTTTTTTGTCTTCTTTTGTACACCTCTCAACTGTGTCAGAAAGCAGTCATAAAAAAGATTAATTTTCATTCCACATGGAAGTTCTTGGGTATTCAGAAATATTATATGAGGATTTTGGTGCTGACTTCATTAGCTGGGATCTTGTTCTTATTCAAATCCTAGCTGGCAGAACCAGTAAAATAGTGTCAGAGGATTCTTTTTTTTTAATGTGTGTGTAATCATGTAATTTGTTTTGTAATTACAATGAATACAAAAGCAAGAAAAAAACCACCTTTGTCATTAGTCATTACAAAGGAAAGCAAAACATTTAAATTTTTAAAACCTTTGTATTGTGGGTAGCATTGGGAATTGTGCCATGTCAAATATTTATTCATCTCTTCGTTGTGTGAAGTAAGAAAGAAAATGCAGCTAGAACGGTCAAAACCAGTTCTTGCCACACTATATATCTATCATTCTTACAGGGAGGAAAAAAATGTACTCTGCATTCCTTGAAGGTGCTGGGAAGTAGGATGGAGACTAGCTCTATTATGGGAACAAATCATTTTGCCCTTCCTGTAACAGGTCAGTGTTTTTGCAGCTGCTTTTTTTTTCCATGGATACGCTACACTTAGGTGGCTGTCACTATAAGCTGGATGGTTACCAGTAATACAGTTCTGTATTTGTTACTGCTGAGAAAATATGGAGGAGAGCTGAGCAGAGAGGTTTCCTCTGCTGAGAGGGGACCTCAGAAGGATCCTTGAGAATGATTATGTTCCATTTTGGCTTTGACTGAAGGAGAAGTGCGTGTCTGTCCTGTCGAATGGAATAAACTGAATTATGCCGTGTTTGAAAATACAAACCAACCAGGTTTAGGTAGTCAGGGCCTTGCTCATTAGGCCATGAAATTAATACTTGTCTTGTGTAGTTACTTGCAGTATGATTGAAATCACAAGGCAGCAGACTTCTGCTGCCAAATTTGGCATTGCTGTTGACATTGCATTGCACTGGCAGTCCGAAGAGAGGAGTCGAGGAATGTTTTGTGTGTAGTGATCAAGATATCTGAGCTCTCTGAGTGATTTCTTCAGCTTCTGTACAGGTACTTGCACAGCTGGCTGTGGTCATCGGGTCAGAGCCCCTGAACACAGGCTTCGTTGGTCCTCCCATCACTGTCAGTTGAAGTGTCTTGGCCTCTTCCTGAGCTGGAATTTTAGCCTGCAACTTGCTTCAAGCAATAAATGGAAAGGAAAAAAAAAAAAAGCAACTGTGTGAAAACAAGAATGCAGCATGATTCTCATTTAGAATAAGTATGTGGAGTTGATCAATTTGACAGTTTCCTTGAACTTAGCCACTGACCAAAATAACGCTGCTGTTGTCTGTGTTGGTTGTTTTCATCAAGCTTATGTCGTATCAGACAGTTCAACTCTTTGCCTAAATAAAGAGTTCTTGATGCCTGTGGTTGCATTCAGAATTACTTTTGCAAACCATTTAGGAAAAATAACCTGTTCACTCAGGAGTGAGGTGAAAAACTCCTGTATGATTTTACATTAAAAACCCCAAAAGTCTGATAAAATGGAGTAGGTATTAATGAGGAATTGATACCAAAAGCCGTCAGCTTCAGGCAGGCTTCTGTGCTACATCTGCCACTTTTATCAACTACAGTAAAAGATTTGTGAATCTGCTTAAAAGGGTGTTTTATTCAACAAGTTATTTGTTTGTGTGGTGGTACACTTGAAGTTAGAGGAACGGGCTTCTAAAGTGGTGTTATACTAAACATAACTGAATCACAGGTCTGTGTGAAATACTTGCTTTGTGAGTTTTTTCCCCAATGACATTATTCTGGTTTTAAGCATAGGGAACTTCTGTGAAATTGAAGCAATTTTATTTAATTTTGTTGAATAAAGTCTCATATCAGGAGGGAACCAGGAGGCTGTGGATGCTTATTGGTCATGATTTTAACTTGCATTTAGCTTCAGTGAGAAAAGCTCTTAAGCAGTGCTTGATTTCAAGCACAGTAAGCATTGTGGTTGTCAGTGAAACTATTCTGCTTAATGTTCAGTTCACCTTGAGTGGTGTTTGTGAAGGGTTGCATAATACCTAATTCCATGCAGTTTTATATACTTCCTTGTCACGTCATCTCTAATTGGATGTTAAAAATAGAATTTCTGATATTTAGCAGGCTGGTAAACTTAGGTGAAGAAGTAGTTGTCTGAAGACTATGCAAAATACTGTGAAAGATCATGTTATAAGTTGGAAGATTGGAAGGTTTTTCTCTTGCTGTCCTAAAATCCTCTCTATTTTGCTAAATCATGATTCTCTTTTGATCCCAGTAGTTTGTTTTAATTTTGTGGACCTTCATCTCTGCATCTGCAAAATGCAAGGGTAATCATTTGAACTCTTGGCTTTGGACAAAAGAGGGGGGGGGAAAAAAAAAAAAAAGACAAATCTGTAAATCTATATTGCCTGCCTTGGTTTGTTTTGAAATAGGCAAGTGAGACCAGTGACTTTCTGTGTGGTGTTTGGTTGATATGGATTAGTTAGGAGGTTCTGTCTTGAAATCAAAAGTAATCTGGCTCTTGCTTTCAATTCCTTGAAACCAGATTTGCCAGTATGTTGAAAAGTAGACTGTTCTGTTTGTTGATCATCATGGTTTGGAGCCTGAGGCAAAATACTGAATCGGTACAGAAGTGTAAGGTTAAAAGTTGAGTCACTACCTGAATAAGAACCACCCTAGGATGTGTAACCAGTATCTGTTGTTCTATACCCAGTGGACATCCATGCCAGAATCTCTTGCTCTGCTTTCCTGAATATATGCAATCCAGTCTGTGAATTGCTTAAATAAAGACTTGTTTAACTGGATTGGGGCTATAACTGTGCTGCTCAGGCTGTCAGGAATTCTGTTAGAGGCGCTGCTGATGTTGTGCTTCTTGTTAAATTGGAGGATGATTGTATTTGTAAATGTTTATGCTTGTGCTTGGCTTTTTGGTACCAAAACTGTGACTATCACCATGACCACCCTTCCCACAGAAGTTGCTCTCCTTTTGCCTCAAGTCCTAACAGGAAGAGCGAGTTGTGTCGTATTCTAGAAACAGACCCAGAGAAGTGGCTATGGAATGTAGATTGAGCACCATGTTACTCCTTATCAAGAAATTGGTAATACTTGGTGAAGTTAGGTGGCTGAAATAAAGTAAGTAAAAACCAACCAACCAACCAAAAACAAACAACAAACTACTATTTCTGATAATGTAAAATGTCTTTGCTGGTTGAGTGCTGCAAGTGTACTGGTGTGAACAAAAAGTGCTCTGTTCTTCTGCTGAATGAAGAAGAGCTTTCTATAGCATGAGGTAATTGCCCTATGTCAAAGGGAATTCAAAGAGAAGACATATCAAAGTAATTTGTATGAAAGCCATCAATAGGATAGAAATGTCTCTAAATATGCTTAAGATATAAAAATATTGTCTGATATGACTAGTTATTCCTTAATGAATGTTCAGCAGTTTTCTTGTGAAACTGCAAGAAAAAGATTGACTTTACCTGTTTCTCAGATTCTAAATGTTAGGCTACTTCAATAATAATTAAAAAAGAAGGCAAAAAAAACCCCCAAAAACAATCAAACCCACAAAACCCCTGTTCATCTTTGATTTGAACAGAGTGTTTCAGACAAACAGGACACTACTTTTGCTACAATTCCTGTTTATTGTGTTTATCTGTCTTAGAGGTTTATACCAACATTATAGTTTCATGAAGCTTACAAAAATAACTTTGGCTGCAAAGGAGAATATTCATAAGAACAAAAATATGTAAACCAAATCAATTCTGAGAATATTTATGGGTAGAATTGTGTCTTCTGAAGCAATGACCATTAGCTTTGGCAGTGTAGCATTGCTTCCAAAAACAACCAGTTTATTTTGACAGTAGTGTCTGGTTAAATCTGTTTACACCATCAAGGAATTCTTATTTGTGTTATGGTGAAGGTATTAAAGCCACTGTGCATCACTCTGCTGCTGTGCAGCTCCTGGTGGAGAACTACTGAAATTAAGGGCACAATACTCATTTTCCTGAGAAACTGTATAGAAGTTCTGAGCAGGAAAGAGCTATAACGCTGATGAAGGGCTATGTTGAAAGGCATCAGACAGAATTTATGTTGAGCAACTGTCAGTGAAAATGGTAATTAATCAAGACCCTTACACGCCCTTTTTAATTTTGATCTCTATTAGAATCCTGCGAATATGACAATAGGTGTAGGCTTGATTAATGACTGGCCTGAACCAAAAATGTTTGTACAATTGATCCATCAGATTCAGTTACTGTTTATGGTTGCCTCTGTCTAATGTAATAAAATATTGCTATTTATTTTCTATTCAAGGACCTAGTATTTTCAGAACTTCGGAGACTTTAAGGGTTGTGGAGAGGTAGATGATTTTTCAGTAAATGATCTTAGTGACCAGGGAACAATTTAAAAAGGAAGAGGAAAAATCCTCAGGACTGTGTCCAAAAAAAGCTTATCGCATACATATGTGTATTTATGTAGATATAAATATATAACATATTTTTATT